>JAHDVE020005627.1:0-74244 GCA_022606495.2 Halesus radiatus
AGCTTATCAGGTGAGACGACAGTTGACATTCATACTCCTTTGGCGAAAGCACGAGCGACGTCTTTGTAACGTTTATAGGTAACGTTAAATAGGGGTGTTTAGAATGCTGATAGAAAGATCTCTAGCTAATTAAGGAATGCAAAAAAAAGAATAGTGAGAGACCGAATTTATTAAGAATCCACATATCGGACCGATAAAAACTACATACATTATCAAAAATTAGTTTACTGCTACATTTTCATGTTAAAGCCTGTTAATGTAGTATTGGATATTGTTTTGTCACAAAAGAATAATGACTGAAATATGAGACATGAATAAATAATTGTAATAATGTTATACTGTGGCTCATCATAGTGGAATTAAATTAAACACCTAAAACTTTGTTTTAGGCCGAATATAAATCACCAAAATGAATGCATATTCACGAACCCAACATGAGCAAATTACTAATGTGTTAAATTTTCATATAACTTACTTACACACATAGTCAGTTCCCGTGTGCGGGATTAACAGTATCATTCACCCCATATTCCACGAAAATACTGAAACTTATATTATCAAATTTTAACATCAAAGATACGAAATATAACAAATAATAATTGGATGTATAAGTTCTTCAAAAGACTGGTATTCATTGGTATATAAACATCCCAAATACTACCCAACCAGCTTTCTATACCAATAATAAATAAATAAAATATTTTTTAAATGACAAAGGTAATAATTTAAATAAATCGGGGTACATAAATTAATTTGTAACGATTGCAACTATTTTTACATAGGAAAGACTTCAAGAAATTTCAGTATTAGAGTTAAGGGATACCTAAGGTGCTTAAATAATAATAATTATTCTGAATTTGAGAATCATATTTCAGAAACCAATCATTCTTTTGATACAAATAAAGCTTTAAAAATTTTACGTACAAATTTAGACAAATATGAAATTTTGGAAATTAGAAAAAGTGTTAATACTGAATTAATCATAATTAATAATCAAATATTTTTTTAAAATAGCTATCCCTTGAATTTATTTTTATGTTTATATTAATTATAAAAATAATTTTTTTTTTAAATTTCTAATATAAATTTGTTTTTCAATGTTTTATAATAATTTTTGATTAATTACTTACCTACTTTAAACAATTTTTGTTTATAATTTGTCTATAAGAATTACTATGTCCTATGTTTATCAATCGTCTATTGACGTTTTTATTTTTTAGTATTCTATATATTCCTGATGAAGAAAGCATCGCTTTCGAAACATGTAGATATGTGTATATTTATAAAGTGGTGAATACAAAATAATTTTTAATTCATTTATTAATAATTGATTTGTTTTATATGAATACCGCACAAGAGTGCTCCCAACCGTCTGGATCCAGTGAGACTATGGCATCCCCAATTGGGGAATATTGTGAGGCTGAAGGTATTCGGAAGGGAAAGGAGAAGGGGAAGAGGAAGATGGGGAAAATACCTGGCTTTTCAGATCTGGTCACCAAACACGGCTAAATGTCATTTTAAGCAACATTTCAATTATGAATGGTGGTCTTTCACCAGGGCGATACTGAGAGTATCTTCCACTCTGAAACGTGCGCAAATATAATATATATTATTTTTAAACGGATTAATTGTGAAACAGCACAAATTAATTCAATAAAATTTACTTGCGCACGCCGGGATTTGAACCCGCGACCTTCGGATTCGTATCCGAGAGCCTTACCCCTCGACCATGGAGGCCGTCAAACATATTGGAATTCATTCAAACTACTTTCTGAACCTTCCCGGTACTAATAAAAATAAACTGTTCTATTTTCAGCGAAACCGGTCCAGTGATTTTCGCGAACACCGATGATAAACAAACAAACTTACATTGATTTTATATATATATAGAAATGAAATTAAGACATTATTATTATTATTGTTTTCGAATTTAGATCTGGAGAACACATTTAAAAAATACTGAAAAATTCTATTAGGAGTTGAACTGGAATTTTTGATGACAATTATTTAAATTTACAAATATTTATAGTTATTTACAATGCCGCTGACTATGAACAGTTTCAAGTTTTTCTGTAAATGACGTTAGGTGGGTACTAACCGGCTAGCTTCGCTATGTAAATTAAATAAGCATTTAGGTACCTATTACAAAAGTATAAATCACAAGTATTAAAAAAATAATTTCTCTGGCGGCTTAATTAACGGCCGTTTGAAAATTGACTTCACACTGCCTTTACGCAATTCATTTTTTTAGGGCGATCAAATAAAACTGCCGTAGTACTTATGTGACGGCATTAAAACACGCGAATCGTTGAATAATTTATCTGCTCGGGCGTTGCTGGAAAATTCTAACCCCTTACACTCTTTATCTCAAATACTCACTAAACGTTTCCATATTAAGTTACTCTATCCACGAGACTTCAAAAAATTGACGTCAGTATTGAAATTTCAAAACCCTTAGAGCCTCTGAATAGGTGCTAAAAAGGAAGGAATAGTGTCGACGCACAACAAACAAGAACTTTAATTGACTAGTAAAAGGAAAAGTAACTCCGGTGTGAATAATGACTTTATGACGAGTTACCATACTAATTTAAAAACAAGTGCTCTATAATGAAATTCTCACTGATGTTAAAGTCCTTGTGTATTTATTGACGGTAACAAACATGACGTTTTCCTTTGTTGTATAGCTCCTTGATATCTGTTGTATTTACGCTATTTTGCTCTTTCTTACATTGTCTATTGAACAAATATTATGGTCTCCTTGATTGTATATCTCCTTGATAGATTCGGGTACCCTTAAAATTATTTAAGGGTTACTATAATATTAAGTTCCTTATCACTGTAACAAAACTGTTTTGCTGTTTTTTTTTTTTTTTTCACAAATTGTTTAATACTTGCTGATATTTCGGGATTTTTATAATATTATGATATTGGACTCATCTCTGTAACAAAACTGTCATGCTGTTTTAATATTTCAAAAAATATTTTTTTTCCAACCTGTGCACATTGGTCAGACTATGCATGCATCAATAGTGTTCTAATTTTGCGCTACATTTGTATGATGATTGTTATTTATTGTTGTATTATATAATATTTTTGAACTAAACTCCTGCTGACAAGCTACTCGCAGTTGTTTAGCGGGTACAAGTTCCCATAGTATGTAATTAATATTATAAAATAAAAAAAAAAAAAATAATGTAAGTTTAGTAATGCATTATACTGTTAAGGTGAATAAAGGCCGTGTAGTAAAACCATGTAGGTACTATTGTATTACGAATGACTGTTAAGAAAGTTTAGATGTACATATATATAGAAAGATATTTAGATAAATATAGAAAAGAAGTTAAGATGGTTTTAACATGGAGAGTGGACATCAATTGTAGGAGAATATGTATGACGCGCAAGCGAATGGAAGTAGAAGTCGGGAACTCCCCAGGAAAATATGGCACGTTCAGACTCGAGTCATTTCACGAGTCACTATAATAGAAAAGTAATTCTGATAAAATTGAATTCGGCACATTTATGAGAAAATAATTGATTGCTTAATTATGAAATTCTTTGAAGTTCATGATGTACATTCATGATATAAATTCATATATACGTTCAAGATACACATTAATGATATACGTTCATGATGTATATTCATCATATACATTCATGATATACATTCATTATATACATTCATGATACACATTCATGATATACATACATGATATACATACATGATATACATTCATGATACACATTCATGATACATATTCATGATATACATACATGATATACATTCATAATATACATTCACAACTTGAATTTATGATGAATATTAATGACATGTATTTATGATATACTTTCATCATATACATTCATGATTTACATTCACGATTTACATTCATGATATACATTAATGATACACATTCATGATATATACTCATGATATACATACATGATATACATTCATAATATTCATTCATGACATTCATTTATGATATACATTCATGATATACATTCATAATATACATTCACAACATGAATTTATGATGTACATTAATGACATGTATTTATGATTTACATTCATCATATACATTAATGATATGTGCTGTGACACTCGCAAGCCAAATAAAGATTAGGTAACTACTACCTACGGGTGAAGGTACATAGATTCTCAAATTAACAAAGACCGCCATGATCATTGATTTTTGCCAACATTCAATGCCTCGGAACATAACATACAGCATCGTATAGATAATATAAGCGAACATGTGAACACAATAGAATCGCAAGAGACTATTGATTTAATATTAGACTATATATTACATTCTTCAGTTTTCCGTGAGGCCCAGTTACCTTCTAGCGGAGATACGGTTCTCGTTGAATAAATACACTCTGGACCTTATTGAATGCAACATTATACCGTGGAAATCTCTAGAGACGCTGCTGAATGTTGCACACGGAACAGAGTTAAAGATGTTGATCTGAATGCACAGGGGACGGCATTGCATTGTGCATTCTCCTGCAAGGAAGCTACCGGACTGCGCATTTTACGTGTCCATGTATTTTTCTCACAAATAAAACATACGTGAGCTTACAATATAATGAATACACGGCAGGGGTTTCATCCAATCTGCAACAACGGATTTCCAACATAAACTTTCCAAATATACGTACTGAAGTAACGAAAAACTTTTTTCAACCTGTAACCAATGCTTTCTTTATACATCTATGTAACCAATAAAAAACAACATACATGTTAATGAAATAAAACAAATACTTTGTTTATAACAATGAAATTTTTTAAATTTATTACAACCGACCGGTTTCGCTTAATATAAGCAGCATCAGAATCCAAAATTAAACTAATAAAAAATACGTTCTGTGTACTTATATATACATATAGAATGAGACAAAACATAACATAGAATAAAGGACAGAAAGAGAGAGACAGATGTGTACATGATGGGTTACCTCTAAAGAGACAAAGCGTCACCAGAATTGATGATTAGGGATAATGGAAAAGTTATGAGTTTATGGGAAATATACCTGATTTTGGTCACATTTAATTTCTTATTAAGAATTTAGTTTTGGGTTTTAACCGCTTTCTTCCAAAACATATATATTATGCAGTACTTACAATTTCATTACAAACCTTTAATATCTTTAAAACATAATACAATTATAAAAATAAGTCATTTACCATAAAAAGAGATTTAATAAAAATATATAAATTTAAATTATTCCAATCATTTAAAAACACATTACCGGTAAGCGAATTGGGTATTTTTTTTTAAAGAACAAGAATTTAAAAAGAAGGTTTCTGGAAATCCCTGGAAACCCGTGGCATTAAATACGCGGATTACATGAGTGATATCTTCAACGCGCGTGGTTAAAAACATGCCAAGCACAATGAAATTACAAACACAAAAACATTTAATATAGGCACCTAACACAAAGCACACGTCGTCGGTTGAATTTAATGTTGTTCGACGTGAATTAAAAAAAAGAATGAAGTTCGGATCATTTTAAGCCATGTAAAGAGAAAACCAAGAATCAATTTCCCCCCTCGCTTATCCACTGTAAATAATTAATGAGAATTCTATGTTCCTTATTTGAGATTACTTCTGTTTCGTTATAACTCTCGACATTACTCTGGGAGCAATCATTTACTTATTAACATCAATTCAAAGTGTTCTTTCCCAAGTAAACTTAATATTGTATCAGTATCATAGAGTACACACCATGACGACCATGCCAGAAAAATAAATACTTGTACCAGTAACGTTCAATGACAGATATTGAGAAATATTACATCACAGTTTCAGTTATTGCCGTTTACTAAGTACTTAGGTATAGCATGGCATTTAATTGTAGATATTTATTATTTCTAAAATAATCACATATATAATACATAGTGTTAAAATTATCATTACTTTATGATTTAGAATCTCTATGTACATGAAATTTTCGATAGATCTTTATATTATATTCTAAAATCCATGTTTAAGTCCAGATGGGCGTAAAATCAAATAAATATTGTCTTCAATAACACTAGACATCGTAATTAATATTGTTTTGTAAAGCATTTCCTATCTGAAATCACTTAAATCAATTCCACGGGCTGGGGCATGGCTAGGAAAACTGAGGGTTAATTGGATAATATTATGTTCGAGAACGATGTGAACCGACGAGAAAACAATATTGTGGGCAGAATTGTTATGGAATAGGTAAATCAAATACGATTTTGTGGTAAATTATTGTTTATTATTAGATAGGTTTTTAACGTCTTCAAATAAGATTACGCATAAATATGGCAAAAGGTTGGCGGCCACCGACAGACGGCAATAAATAATACATGGAGGACTTTATAAAGTGGTTGGAATTGGTTTATATACCGCATTACTAAGGATAATATTCTTAATTTACTCATTAGAATACAAAAATCCATCATGAAAATTATACTTTAAGTCCCTGTAACTAGCACTGACGAAATCTTTATCAAACTTAACATTATGCCTCTGAAGTCTGGAATCCCAGGTACATATCACATACAGAAAGGATTGAGAAACTACAAAACCGTTTTCTATGATACCTCGATTTTCGGGGCTATCGTCCCCACTTGAGTCATGAGGAGTCAGCCGCGTTTTTCGGGATTTCGTCACTAGAAAGCCGTAGAAATTCCGCAGACGTACTGTTTTTACAAAAAATAACCACCTCTGTGATAGATTGCTTGGAATTACTTGAACGAATCCAATTAAGAGTGCCCAACAGACAAACCAGACAGAACCGCACACTAAATGTACCTCAATGCAACACTAACTCAAAACAAAACACCTTTATTCAACGCGCTCTTACACTTCAAACGCTCAACACTTCTTACGGCGAGTTCGACTTATTCAACTCAGCCCCTTATAATTTCAAACCAAAAACCAATAAATAACATTCACACAATACATATTACTCTACGCAAACTAGATTCTTTCCCTTCCCCTCCCTCCCATCATCTTAAACTCATAGGCTAACCTTCTAACTTTTCTTCTTTTTTTCTTAAATTGATTAATTTACATACTTAATTGAAAACCTATTATTGGTTCATTTTTTAAATATATTTGTCATATGTAATTATTGATGTAAACTGTCGGTTTTCCAAATAAAAAAAAAATAATAAAATTATGTCAATAAAACAATTATATTCTAAAACAATACTACTTTACATTCATAAATACAAAAACAAGAAATAACAACAATCACACGCATTAAAAACACTAGATCTCAGAGTCAAAAACACACACAAGGAACCACTAACACAACATTTGGACAAAAAAACTTCATATACTATGGTACTAAACTCTACAACATAATCCCACTCTCCTTTAAAAATCACAACAACAATAAATTTAAAAATCAAATACAACACTGGATACGTTACATAGGGAGATCTAAAATAGAAAATATATTAACACCAAATGCAGATTAACACCGAAACCAATCAACTGCACTTAAAATACCTCACCTTATATATATATATATATTTTAATATAACTTTATTTAATATTTTGTAAATGAAATCCGCAGCAAGAGTAATCCCAGTGAGAATATCATTATTTCTTATTATTATTATTACGTATCTGAAATGTAGTGTATAAACCGACAAGGAAAAAATTACCAGGGTAAATTTCACATATCGCTCACCGGAGCTTGCAGGCACAAATATTTGAATTGCACATTGCTCTTACACGAAGTGGACAGGGCACAGGGCACTTTATGTCCAATTAATTCGCTGTTTTTAGGTTGATCGGTTGGAAAAGCGTACCACCTGAAAATAAGTCAACCTTATTCTGTTTATATAATAATATGTACATAAACTGTAAACAGTAAAATGATTTCATCTCCGTTGACAGGGTGCGGGGTTTAGTGTATGATTAATAGAAAACGGTTTTATTTTATGTAATTTATTACAAAATATTTTTATCACTATGTTTAACACAACCCATCGCAATAAGGAAATACAAAATGTTTTAAAAATGTATGGGCACATTATATTGATAAAAAATAAAATAATAATAATGTTTTATTATCCCATTTTGTATAACAAAATGAGAAACAATGATATCCTCACTTGGATTTCCCGTTCTGAGAATTTCATTTACAAAATATTAAAATACATTATATTAAACTGATAAAAAAAAAATAATTGTAAGGTGTGGTGTTTTAAGTGCAGTAGAGTGGTTTCGGTTTTAGTCTGTATTTGGTGTTAATATATTTTCTATTTCAGATCTCCCTACGTAACGTATCCAGTGTTTTATTTGATTTTTAAATTCTTTATAGTTGTTGTGATTTTTAAATTGTGGGTAATATCATTTAAGCATTTAACGAAAACAACAAACAGTTTCATAGAAAAACATATGACCTTTTAACTCAAACCTGAAAAGTAACTTGCATGCTAATATCATATATAAATTATCCCTTGGTTGCTTCGCAAACAAATTTGCAGTTATTGCCTATCATTGTATATGGAAACTTTCAACTCAGCCGGGACAGTTGATTTGTTTACTTCACCAGTTTTCCCCACCATTCCACCTTCAGCCTATCAGAACTCACACGCAAAGGTATGCATTTGTTTTCCTGCCGTAATTACCGTCCGCAGCCTTACTCAGGTAGTCGGAAAGCTTTCCCGTAAATTCACGAGCATAACAGAATTTTCCGCAAAATGGAATTACTGGGAAAACTTTTGTTCCGAAAGCTGTATCGACCGAAATGTTAGCAACGACTTGAAGTAAAGTTGGATTAAAGCTAACGTTTCATACAATATCAGCGTTAGGATCATATAAACTGAATCTAGTCCGGTATTAGTACAGTTTTGCAATATTTTGAGAGAATATTCCGAAGTCTAAGCGAGTAAAGCAATTCAAAAACATTTTTTTACCATTTCAACGTCTAAGAACCAGTTTTATAAACGAACCATCAAATATCTGTTTCGTTAACGAACCGTTATCGATCCATTTTTTGTCTTGGATAACTGCCATTCGCTCGTGATCACTTTTACTGCTCGATGAGGAATCCATTTCACAGATTCAAAATACATATTGTTTTCTTTAATTAAAATAGGGCACAGTTTCAAATGGGCGATCGTCGGGCAACAACTGACAGCTGTTAAACGACCGGTAATACAACGAACGTTTATAAAACGGCGAAATCGGGCGGTAGACCAAATATTAGTAAAAAAAATGGGATCAAGCATTACGAACGGATGGATATAAAACCGACCCTAAGTGACATCTAAAGATGGAAATATTTGTCTAGGGTGCGGTTTTACCATCGATATATCAATGCATGATAATTTTGACCCACCTATAAGTAATTTGATAACACAACCCCCTATTGAATTCCGTTGCCTCGCTTCGAAAGACTAGCACGCTTCACTTCAAAATAATACAGAGCGCAAAACAAACCCCAAGTTGCATGATGTAATTTGGTCATGTTGATATTAATTTAGGAAATACAATACAATAGGAAACCAGAAAGGCACGCGTCACAAGTTTGAAGTTGAAATTTAAGATCCCAACCTTATGTAAAACTTCGTCGTCGCGCCGTATACTACGCCATTGTTTAGCGTGAATTTTGTGATAAAACTACTATTGTAATAATAAAAATAATAATTGGATGATTTGTATAGCACCGTTTTTGCGAAAAATCACCTCAAGGGTAAGATGAATGATTTATACGTCACGAAACGCACACATCTCTATACAATAACGGCATAAAGAAATTGAACACTGAATCATCTGTTGTTTTTTGAAAATGCTCGCTCGAAATGATCTTTGGCGTAAATATTGTGTTGAGTAATCATATGGTGATTAAATTGTCAATAATAAAGTCCGTGAGAGTCCCTATCTAAAATACTTCTTACTCTCTCAAATTTGTGTTCGAAAAATAATCTCGATAAACTTAACCACTCTGTTGATACAAACTTGCTGGGAAACAAATTTGCTCGATCTTTTGACTACGAGATAACGCACATTTTTTTACATGATTTCACGAACCAATTCATTTTGTATAATTTCTTCAAAAGATTGGTATTCACTTTGTGGAGTCAGTATTTATAAACGAATTAAAAATTACTTTGTATTCACCACTTTATTAATATATACGTTTCTAAAGCGATGCTTTCCTGATCAGGAATATATATATTTTATTTAATATAAATTGTAAGAAGTTAGCACGTTGGAGCGCCAGTGTAAGAAGTTAGTAAGGTGGCCCCCAAAGTTGGCGCCAGTGTGGAGGAAGGGAAAGGTGGAGATCACAAGAAAAAGAAATGTTATGGTTACCAAGAGGCCAACTGTTGAGACTCTCAGCTCACCTCGACTAGCTCTGTAGGGTAGACTAGGGACTCCGTCTCTCAGGATCATAGATTGGCTTCCGCCTCATATCTGGCCAAGGACACAAGGGGCTCCCATACCATTCAAATGAAAGGGTCCGATTCTCAGTACAGGGTTTATTGCAAGAGGGCAAACATTATATTTACATAAAAAATACGACTGATTTAACCTAAAAAACAGACATCCTGTCTATTTTGTATCTGAATCTCTCTCTGGAATTAATTCGGGCATTTACGGGAGGCAAGTAATTATATCAGCAGAGTTAATAGGGGTTAGATACAGCTTACATGATCCATGGCGTCGAGGCTCGCGTCCTCCCATTGTAGATGCGAAATTGCCAGGAACATACCAATTCACGCGGCTAGCAGTTAATAGGTCGCCTGGAGTTTAACACTTTATAGAGATTACTAGCTAGATTGTTATGTCCAGCGGTGTCTTAAGGACAAGGAGTTTACGGTCCAAAATGTGAATTAAGCGTGATAACGCTCACCCACGCGTAAGCGGCCATTTCCAAAATACAAGTATCTCTACCGTTTTAACACACATCCTATCGATTCCAATACCGGTATTGTTCTGGCGGGCGGCGGCCCACTGCCGGGAGGGCTGTATGGCTCGCTCGCGGAACGGAAACGGAACCAACCATAAATAATCTCGCGCACATTTAAACGAGGGGCTAGATGCATTTTACAGTAGCGACTTCGTTACGTAACAATATACATATAATATATTAAGAGTACAGATATATTTTAATAGCTAATTACAAAATAATATATATTATTTAACAAAAACTACCCAACTCAATGGAGAAAGATTTCACGTGTTTGAGTTGTTGAGCAGCGCCATGTAGTGACAGTAAGGTAAGTATAGAAATAAAAGTACATGAAGTTCGGGTGTCGTTTTTAAGATCCACATTCCCTGTCCAGATATTATAGGTCGATAGATTTTACACAGCCGATTTTGTCTACACAATTAGTCCGATAAGTTATCATAATCAAAAGTACACAAATTAACTTAGATCAAATTTAAAAAAAAACCACACCTTCTTTCCATGAAATGTTTCTGAAAAATTTGCGTATTTATTATTGTTAACATGTCTCTAGTCCATCCTAAAACGTTGTGTTGAAAATTAGAACAAATCAATTCAAATTTCAAATGAATTGGCACTTAATTCCAGTATAATTAGTTTCCCTTTAAATCATGTCTATAAAAAATAAGCGTTGAGTTTCTTTAAGCTTCTGACAAAACTGGGCTTAATGTAACTAACAAAAAATCTTTATTTAAAATAGTCTTAATAATTTCAGATAATTAGACGCTGATGAGTTGAAACCTCCTAATGACACAAAATAATTGAGCCGTAACGCGTTGGTGAGAACGAAAACACACTTATAATTCCATTTTAGGGGCTTTCATGGGAACATAATGACCGGCGCTTTCGAGTTTTTCGGCGAAATAAAGTATTCTTTCAGTAAAATTACGTAACATTATAAAATCCTAAGCCGATGTCCATTAGATTTCCGGGTAGATAACCAAACCTCCGCGAGATAATACCAAGTAAAAAGATTGTAATTATTATTTTATTAGATAATTAATGTTCATTGTTGTAAAAGTTCGTCTTTGCATAATATTATGTCTCATTTTCAGACCGCTATGTAGTTTCATCCCTAACCTGACCCAGTATCTCTTTTCTAACTAGTCAAAAGTGAAACATTTTAAACCTACTAAACTACTTTTGTCAGCGGACAACATTCTATTTTGTAATAGAAATAGTGCAAAAGAAGATTATGCGTTACTCATATGAGAGAATATATGTATTCCCATTCCTATACCCATCCCCGTTCTTAACAGAAATGCTTGATTTCAATAAACATGCAAAATAATAATCTCTGGAACTATATGTAATCCATCTGTATTGAAAGAGGTAAAATAATTATACGTTCCTAACAAGTATACTGGTGGGAGATCCAATGCACTCTTTTATGCTCCGAAATAGAGAACTTATGCTTATCAGAACACGCCAATTCCCAAAGCGACTCAACTGCTGAACGATATTGCATTGACCGTTGACATTTTCAATGTCACTTTTCTTTTTAATATATTGGTGTACAGTTTATGAAGACTGTCAAAAATAAATAAATATGTAACATGGTACATTTCAAACAGTATATATAATAATATGCGACGAATTCAACATCTGGGGAACAAATGCTTCTATGTTGTTGATATATTTGGTAAATCAATGTTACAGTATAAGCATGCATTAGTATGGTTTTTTCATCGAGTAGAGTTAGCTTATTTGAAACTATTTAACTCTGGATAAAAGTCTCAAATTATTCTGCTTCTTTTTATATTATATTACATATGTACATATTACATATATACCTTTTCAATATTATTTGTAAATGTCCATGTAAAAGCCTGTAATGGGCGGAAATAAATAAATAATGATGTTGGCAAAGTAACTAAGGTATAGATTTACATTTATGATGACGGAAAACAGTGTAAATTAACAAGAGAACATTTGAACAATTGTTAAGGGGTAGAGAGAACTTACAAGTTTCATTCTAAATTTTATGAAATATTTTTCCAGGTATTATTGCTTATATTACTTAAACAAAATTTTAAAAAGCATCTCATTAAATCTTTACAGTCAGGTATTTTAATTTCTTCCTATTTCTTTTCTACATCACATCTCGAATTTTTCATCCTAACAATATATCCCATTTGTGGCATCCATAGACCCACAGGCTCTCGGCACGATATTATGTTATTTATAAACATAAGTCCATATGTAATGTCTTGAATTAATTATGTCTCGCAAATTTTGACACAAACTCAATAGACTGCTGTCTAGCAAAGGGCAGATGATAATACGTATTACAATATCACGATATGATGTATTTTAATTATTACACCAATGTCGAGCGGCCAGTTTGCGGTCAATTATCAAAATGAAAACAGAAAGATTTATTTCAAGTTCAGTGACCCACGGAGTAAAATATTTGTCGGACTGTCCACTTGTTGGCGCGCGGGACCCGTCGACGGAACAAATTTACGATCCTGCGTCGTTCTACAGACTCGTGCTAGCCAACACTGATAAAATAGACTTGTCTTGTTCTTGATTATGTAAGTTTGTATATTCTGCCGAAACTAGACTGAAATGTTTCCATATTAAAAAATATGTATTTGTAAGGGCAAGAAGAAAACGAACTAAACGAAAACTTCAAACATTTAAGATTAGAATTATGTACCTACCCATCTGACACTAACTGTCTACCTACCCATCTGACACTAACTGTCTACCTACCCATCTGACACTAACTGTCTACCTACCCATCTGACACTAACTGTCTACCTACCCATCTGACACTAACTGTCTACCTACCCATCTGACACTAACTGTCTACCTACCCATCTGACACTAACTGTCTACCTACCCATCTGACACTAACTGTCTACCTACCCATCTGACACTAACTGTCTAACTACTTTTCAGATTCCTAGCTAATGTTTACCTCAATTCTTTGACCAGACAATGTCACCCAGTACCCTTTTATTATTTGGTCCGTTTGATAGATTCATCTATCTTAACAAATGGGTTGCAATCTTTGGAGCACAGACGTCGGGTGGGAATGCTGTCATTGTTCTACCGGTATTTTAATGGAAGATGCTCCGAGGAACCAGCGTCATTGATCCCTTCGGCACCGGTGTATAGTCGGGAAACACGCCAAACGCGCGCCCAACATTTGCACACGGTTGACATTTGTGACATGAGAACGGGTCGCTTCTACGATTCGTTCTTGTGTTCAACAGCTCGGCTGTGGAATGATCTACCGGCCTCTGTGTTTCCTCCATCCTATAACATGGGTCTCTTCAAGACCCAAGTTCACTCCTTCCTATCCCCTAAAAGACCCTCCACACAGCATCCCCAAAGATGATATTGGCCTTGAGGGAAATTAAATTTCCCTCTGGGTCTCCTGTGTGGAGTTACTGTAAAAAAAATAGTACCTATTAAAATAAGTATCCCATCTCAGAATTAATAACACCCCAATAAGACTATCTCCAATACAAAATCGAAAGTCAATGGTTAAATTAAAATATAATGGTTATTGTCATATTCCTTAAATTTGTAAACTAATCTATTGTTCTCGAACCTGAAAGACCTTTCTAGGAATTACGCTAACTTTCTAAAATATCTCGTTGCAACTCTTTGAAAGTTCCTTTATAAACGCCATGTGTCCTATATCCCGGGTTCATTCCTCTTACATCATTGCTAGGGTACAGTTGGTACCTCAGCTCATTTCTTCCTAAATCTTTGCTAGAGTAAACTACGTGCCTAGTTCATAATTCTTTAATCTCACATCTAATAAAATACCTAAATAAAGTATCCGACTTTATACTAAATCTACAAGCCGAGCCAATAAGAAGGAGATCAAATCTAATAAACAAGTGAAGAAACAGAGGTACATTCAGTGAAGAACGGTCAAATGGTCCCCCAGAATAAGATGTATCTAAATCGGTACGTAACATTAGTAGCACAATCTTTTGTTTACAAAATTGTCTACTTAAGTACTTACATCATCAGATAGAGAAATTGAGAAATGAAAACTTAATATTTTTCCCAAGTTATCAGCATTCGTGTCATGACTGGTCGGTGGCTGAGTACAAAGTGCATCGGGTTGCCAGCCAAGTATCGTGGGTTCAATTCCTCCGCTGGCTAAGTCACCCATCGTAAATGTTTGTCTTTTAAAAAAAATAACATAAGGTGTCCGGGCGTAAAGTGCAGTAACTTTGGGTAGTGAATCTACATCTACATGATAATACAAGCAAAATAAAACTTTTAGAAATTTCAACGTTTAAGACCATCAAGCGCTCCTTATGCAGGTGGTGACAAGGTCGAATTTCCCGGTTAACATGTTTTGTTTTACACAAAAAAACGTCACCAAAACACGTGTTTTATTTTAATTTGTAAAGCTCAGGCATTAATATTAAAATGTTTTACGGTCATATTCTAAAAAACTTAATTTACCACAATGAACAATACGACAATATCGGAAAAGGGGTTCGTGAGTAGGAGATTTTGGGCTTTAAACATTTTTTTTAGGTATGATACTTTTTTTTCTAGGCTTATAAAAATACACAAAAATGGTTATACGAAAGGCCAAGGTGTGTTCTACTTGCAGTACTTCATTAAATGATCTGTGATATTTGTGGGCCATCAAATTCTCAAACCGAAAACACACGATTTTGCATTACTTCCCATTGCATCGCCTTAACCGCCCGTCCTTTGAATTATTATTCAAAAAGTAAGTAAAAAACATCGTTTCTTTTCATTAGATTTCGCAATAACAATACGTGTTTACAATATACCAACTTGTATGGGTGAGACGAAAATACCAGAACCCATCCGTTAGCTTCAAACCTCAAAATACTAAACGAGATGACGCAGGAACCAATTTGACGTATAGGAATGTTTTGTGGGTTTCGGGTATAGTTTTTTTTTGGGCGAACGTACGGGGTACGGCTTGTTGCGTTCGGGCGACAATATAGCGACCGTATCACGTACGTTCGTACGGTTAGGACGGTTAAAGGTGGTGTTCAGATAAAAAAATAATTATTATTTTTATAAACAATAATTATTAATCTGAAACACTCATCCAAATTGAAAAAAACCTTCCGAGCAAAGATAAATGTCGCCGGCAGGACTCGAACCCGCACCCTTCTAATGTCCGGTCAGATGCTCTACTGTTGAGCTACGTCGGCTTATCGCAAACCCGCCAAGTTAATCAATATATACTAGTGTTTCATTCAATAATTACTGTTTTTTATTAATTTTTCACCTGTAAACAACCAACTTTAATAGTATGAGAAAGGCTTGTAATTAACTTGGCGGGTTTGCGATAAGCCGACGTAGCTCAACGGTAGAGCATCTGACCGGACATTATAAGGGTGCGGGTTCGAGTCCTGCCGGCGACATTTATCTTTGCTCGGAAGGTTTTTTCAATTTGGATGAGTGTTTTAGATTAATAATAATTGTTTATAAAAATAATAATTGTTACCCTTTGCACTATGCACAAAAATCTTGTCTTAAGTTTTAAAGAACTTTAGTTTATCAATTAAAAAAATAATTGTTTGTATGGAAAATAAAATTTTCTTCTATGGAAAAATTATTTTGTTTTGGGAAAAAAATACGAAAATTCGAAAAAAAAGTAATTTTTCTTTCTTTCTTCTACTATCATGTAGAATCACCTCCCGAAGACACTGCACTTTACCTTCGAACATCTTGTATATGTAGAGTGTATAAGAACGTACTCGACTTTATTTTATCAGTGATAGCTGAGCTTATTTGAAGAAAAAAAAAACGTAAAAAATCTAAACGGCATTTTACTCTCCGCTGAAATTTATTTAGTTTTTTTTTTCTTTAATCTCAAAATGTGGTGCATAGGTACAGTTATGAATTATTTCTTTTTCGTGAAATTTGTGTAAATATGTATAAAGATAATAATGGTTGAATGATTCATATAGTGCTGTATTTTGTGAAAAATTACCTCAAGGGCGCTGTAAAAATATTATACCCATAAACTAATACAAAAGCTAAACTTAATAGAACAGCTCAACATCATTACACATATTCATCTATAAAATGTTTTGACGAACTTCCTGAAGAACAAGCTGAAAAAAAAATTAAATTATTAAATAAAAAAAACTTAAAATACATTTTACAAGAAACTAATTTTAGGGGTATGTTATAAGTTCACTTGGAAAAAATGTATATATGTTTATGTACATTTATTTTATTTCTAAAAATTTCCCTTTTTCGAAATTAGTATATAGACACCAGAATATAATGTTTTTTATTTTTTTATTTTTTTTTATTTAATTTTACAACAGAAAAAAAATACAACTCAAAAAAAAGTCCCGATAAACTACTTTTTTGTAGTTTGTTCATGGTAGTACTCTTGAAATTAATTAAATGTGTAACAAACCATAACAGTACTCCCTCTCTAAACACCAGAATTTCTCAATTAGGGAGGTATTAATAAAAAAAAAAGAAACTAAAAGGATTATATAAATAAATGTATTGCATTAAGTTAAAACATTGGCAGGAAGGAAGGCGCATGTGCGAAAGTTTCTTGCTTTGTGGATACGGAATAAAAAATAGAATCCACACTGTTGCTGGTATCTGTGTGTTTACGGGATTCATAGTGATATTCGTGTATAATATATAAAAAAATATGTGTTTTTGTGTTTGTGTTGAATAGCTTAATTCTGCAGAACGTCGCGGCACCCAAATTCACGTATTTAGATGGGTAGTGCGAGATGTCCCGCTGTCACGTGTCGGCTGACCGTTGACTGTTGATTGTGGGCCAATGATTGGACGCAGCTGACGAGACTCGTATTCAAGTGGTTATTGCATTCTTCGAAGCGACCATTCACACTTGTTAGATGTGTAGTCCAGCCATCTTCAATCAAAGTCAGCCATTTTATCGTAGAGTGTGATCTTTCTAAGAAATCGCAAGAAATCTGTCACTTAGGTCGTACTCTCTTAATAAACGCGACACATTGCCTAGTTTCCTCGTTTTTAATAATTATGTTAGCCGCACTTGTAAAAATACTGATTCAAAATAAACGGCATTTTAAAATGTGCAACGCTGGGTGGAAGCAATTAATGAAGCGCAATACAAATACTAACGATTAGATAATTCCATTTGAGCTCCCACACTATTGCAGCGCTTCGACGATGATTGCCAAAGGTCTAAGAAAAGATTTGTAACGCATTTTGTTTAATTCATAGTAGTTACTACCGAGCTTTACCGAGTAATAACACAATTTTCTTCTAGAACAATGGTGAAAACTGGAAATCAATATGGCGTCGTGTTTTATTGGAATACATTTTGGGTAGTTGAAAGGATATTACGTAATGAAAACTACTTTACGATCTGACAAACTATGCAAATTACACTTCTCCATAGCTCACCGTTTGAGAGTTTTTACTGGGATGCATCGAAAATACGTGTATTTAATAGAGCAAATAATATATAAAGATGCCTTAACACACAAGAGGAAGAAACTTGAAATAAAAGAGGTACTAAGTAAAAAGATTCGACTTATTTACACCCCTTTTCTATAAGTATTTTGTAATTTGCTTACCGGAGTCAAAATCACGCGAAATAAATGTGGACGATAGTGCACCAAAGCTGGTGCCAAAATGGGTGTCACGTGACTTTTATCCTTTAGCCTTCGAAACCGTATTAGGGCAGGTCTATCGATTCTGACATCATTGGAGCATTTTAAAATCATAGTACCGACAGTTCTTCGGTTAACTTACATCATAATTAGCAGAAATTGTATTCCCTAAGAAAGTCGAGTAATTTCATTCAAGACATTCAAAGTGTCTGCAAAATGAATCGGGTTGGTGGTGTGTGTGTGTAAATAGGTCAAAGGTCTTGGATGACGCTTGCCGAGTGCTGAGAGATGTGAATTTCAATATTCAATTTCCCGGCGCTGAGGAGAGCGTTTATCTTTAATCTCCGGAGACAGCCTGGCGCTGATTGGACCAGCCTCCACAGGGCGATTAAATAATTCTAATGTATTCACTCAAATAAAGACGACTTCATCACAACAAAAGATACACCATTTAATTTATAGAACATCACAAACAAAAACGTTTTTTGAGTGATAATAATTAACATCAACAAAATCGTTCGGTTTTTCTTTAATGGTTTGCTTTCTGAACAAATAAGTGCTTTTTCGAGTAAGTTTCAATTAAACCATACAATATTAAGCGTGTTTTGGAACCAGTTTCTCTGTGTACTGTGTGTGTAGGTACACCATCTCATCAATAAGATCACGCCAACCGGTGTCGACATATCTACGCTTTCGGCAGGGCAGATTTGAGGAACAGCGAAAGAATTTCTGTTTATATAAGTTAATTTGTGCTGAAAGACATTTTATAGTGTTTCTTCTAATTATTTATTTATTTGATTATACGCCCATCTGGGATTTTAGAACATAATATAAAGAGCTATCAAAAATTCTAAACCATAAAGTAATGAACAATCTTTTTCAAACGTTTAACAGTTACAATCCTTAACGTTACATTACCCACGATACAATACTACATATTGTAGGATTCATCAAAGTGCTGGCATAGATGACGCCTTACTGTATAAATGGAGTCAGAAAATACATGAGGGATATTCACAAAGTTATAGTGTTTAATTTGTTAGTTTCTGTGCTCATTGTTAGATCAAAAATAATAAATGCTGAGTACGTTGAATTAATGCCGTTTCGTACATTCTGAGATGATCGAGAAAAACTGCTTTAAAAATAATTGCAAAGACTAGATTTTCTAAAAAGAATAGATTTGTTTAGCTGGAAAGTTAATAATTATAAAAAATATTTTTTCAAATCTAGTCTGCAATTCTTTTTTAAAGCAGTTTTTCTCGATCATCTCAGAATTTACGAAACGGCATTAATTCAACGTATTATAATTGCAGCGACGATATATTTTTATTTTGTTTCGTGTCTTCTTTATATGTATGTATTCATGTTACACTATGATTTTTTTATATGAATACCGCACAAGAGTCCTAACTGCTCCCAACCGTCTGGAGCCAGTGGGACTATGGCATTCCCAATTGGGGAATGTTGTGAGGCTGAAGGTATTGGGGAGGGGGAGGAGAAGGGGAAGAGGGAGGTGGGGAAATACCTGGCTATTCAGATCTGGTCACTAAACACGGCTAAAAGCCTTTTCAAGCAACGTTTCAATTCTGAATGGTGGTGGTGGTCGCAGGTACAAATCCCAGTGTGCGCAAGTAAATTTTATTAGAATGAATTGTGTAATTTCAAAATTTATTAATTAAAAATAATATGTACTATATTTGCGGCACGTTCCAGAGTAGTAGATACTGTCAGTATGGCCCTGGGGAAAGACCACCATTTAGAATCGAAACGTTCCTTGAAATGGCTTTAGCCCTGTTTGGTGACTCGATATTAATACTCAGGTACTTTCCCACCTTACTTCTCTCCATTTTTTTTCCATTCCTCAATACCTTCAGCCTCCCAACATATCCAAATTGGGGATGCCATAGTCTCACTGGCTCCAGACGGTTGGGAATAGCTGGGACTCTTGTTTGGTATCACATACATAAAATAAATTATTTGAAAATATCTCAAAACACAAGGATACCTTAAAACCTACCGAAAAAACAATAAAAAATTAATTGGTAGAAGGTTTTCTTCTCGAAATACACGTGTTATTGTTCAAACATTATGTTATTATTGTAAAGGCAGAGGAAACATGAAACATTTGTTTGGTAATAGAAAGAAATATTTCTCATTAAACAAAATAAACACAAGAACGTTGGAAAACTTTCATCCCCTTCAAACTACACAAAAACCCACACTCCGTTTCAAAGCAAACATTTTGATATAATTTATTAAGCACCTATACATCTAAATACGAGTAGTTGTAGTTTAATGCCTGTCTACCTATTGTACGTTACATTTTCTTTAACTTCCATCGGTTACCATCGCGGGGGGCTTAAGCCACCGGAAATCTGATTGAACTTTCAACAATTTATTATTGAAAAGCACTTTACTTTTCGCGACTCGCGAATTCGGAGATCGGAGAACTGAGATAGGAGACAACCCTTTCTTAGAATTCGCGATGACGACAATGAAAATAATTGCAAACTTCCTAAGGACTTTGGTAAATGTGAGTTCGCTCCGCACGATAAGAATTCTTCCATTGAACGTTTAATAAACCGTTCAGTGATAAAAACAATCATTGATTTTCACACAACTCAGGACGACTTGGTACGTTTCAGGCTCCATCTTCAATCTTAAGGAAATAAGTTTCCAAAATACTAATTCCACATTGAATTTTTTATCGGTTCTCGTAACCAATTTCTCCCTAGCTTTGTTCCCAGTTGTATTGTGCTTTTAAGCACTTCTTTTCATCTACCTTCGCAATACGTTTTTTGTAAACCCAATATAATTTCATATAATAGATTTTAAAATATAAATATATGACCGGCAAGACGGAGAAATTGACCATACAATAGGTGCGGCAAGAGGTGTGCTGCATCCTCTTTAGAGCTTAGTGATAAGGAAAGTTGAGCTAAGTATCAGTACAAAGTTGGCAGTGTATCGCCCCACACTCACTGACGGTCACCAGATCTGGATGTTGAACAAGCGTACACGTTCTAGGGTCCAAGCTGCCGAAATGATATTTTTGAGATGAGTTGCAGGAGTCACAAGATGGGATCGAATAAGAAGCTCGATGATCCGGGAGGAGCTTAACTTCGAACCACTATTACTCTTCATAGAAAAGTCGTAACTGAGGTGGTTTGGGCACGTGTTAAGAATGCCAGAAGGTCGAATTCCACCAAGATTTCTGAGTGCTATTCCAGAGGGAAGACGTCCAGTGGGCCGTCCCAGACACAAGTGGGAGAATCGACTCCAAAGGCTGTGCGAAGAGAGGCTGGACCTACTATGGATGGATGCCGTAAACATAGCATAGGAAAGGGACGCCTGAAGGAGACTTGTCGATGCGTGTAAGATGTGGGAAGAAGACGTGTGTAAATATATGTTAAAAAAAATTGCAAAAAGCATGCATTTTATTAACAAAAACGACCCAACTCAACAGAGAACGATTTATCGTGTTTGATTGGGGAGCAGCGCTATGTAGCGACAGAAATGGTAACGTATAGGAATAAAAATAATATATAGATACAATTTGAATAAATGGTATACTTAACCTCAGGAACACCAGCGTGTCCTATAGGTAACGTAAAACTTGTATCCGTTGAACACCAGCGTGTCCTATAGGTAACGTAAAACTTGTATCCGTTGAACACCAGCGTGTCCTATAGGTAACGTAAAACTTGTATCCGTTGAACACCAGCGTGTCCTATAGGTAACGTAAAACTTGTATCCGTTGAACACCAGCGTGTCCTATAGGTAACGTAAAACTTGTATCCGTTGAACACCAGCGTGTCCTATAGGTAACGTAAAACTTGTATCCGTTGAACACAAGCGTGTCCGTCTGGTAACGCAAAACACATACTTGATTTTTTGTGGGATTTTCGACCTTAAAAAATGTTCGTAGTTCACTAAATTAAACTGCAAACGTTTGTCAAAAAAACAATAAATCAGATATCAATTGTTGCTTTTCGTCTTTTGACATGCCACTCAATTATACATTTATTTAGCTTCATGGAAATATAATAAAACTGCAAGAACATTTGTGTATTTAATTTACATATATTGTATTTATTAATATCATCAGAGCAATGGCATAAATACTTATGTAATGTCATTGCATTAGAGATTTTTTTCTATAAATACAAATAGCTATTCTGGGTAAACTACTAATGATAGATATGCACAATTTTTATAAACATAAACACATTATCTTGTAAGACGGAATAATTCACAAAAACATTATTTTGAAAAAAAACAAAATTATAATATTATTACGAAAATGGACGCGGATATTTACCCTCGGCACACGACGGAATAAATAGACCATAGAAGCTCCGCGTTAAAAGGTTAAAGAGTATCATACTATTGTGTTATGGATGAGATGTACATAATTAGTTAAGAAATATTTGTACAGCGCCCTTGAGGTGATTTTTCACAAAAACGGCGCTATACAAATCATCCAATTATTATTATTATTATTATTAGAGTAACTATGTTATCTACAAAGATAGAAATAAAAGTAAGGTATATAAATATAGTAGCAATATAAACACATTCGTAATTTCGTAATTCGTATTAGTAATGCATGAGAGTTGGGTCTATAATAATAAATTCTGGTTTGCAGTAATACATCTTACACTTATGACATTCGTAAAATTGTAAGTACATTGTAATAGAAATGCAACAATAAATGCATTCAAAATAAACATAATTTTAACAGTATTTTGTAGATGAGGCCTATTTAGATTATTTTTAAGGAAAATTCCTTATCCTTTTCCTTAGGCTCGAAGACTTCTGGATTAACTGCGATTCCGATTACATGTCAATGACAATACATTTTTAAAGAAGTTTGTTGTCTAATTATCACAGTATTATTAAAAATTATAGGTATATCAAAAATTCAGTTTATTATTACTTACTTTACATGTGCAGTTTATTATAATTTTTAGAATTTAAATCACTTTTGTCTGATATTTTGGGCTTTTGGCATAGGTACTTTACAAACATACCAATTTCGTTAATTTAATAGCATTATTACTCACTCACAAATAATGTTTAAAGTCAGCACTTACGATAATATCGAGTTTTTATTTTGTTAAAACCACGCAAAAAGGAGATTTGCTAAGAATGTCGTTCGCTGAATGACAGCTGTCATCCGAGAGAACCGGAAGAGCAAAAAGTCTTTAAACCCAAGTAAAAGAATAAGGAATTTTCCCTAAAAAGAACCAGAATAGGCCTACAGATTAAGTTGGAGTTATCTAATAATTCTTTAATTTGTGATTGTGAAAGATAAAAATTATTTAAAATTTTAGTAGTGTTGAGAAGCACTACTTTTATAATTAGGGATTTATAAGTTGCCACGTGTAATTTTATTTTGGAAGCTCCGCTTATATCGTTAGGCATTATGACTTTTTCTTTTGATCCTCCATAGCTTATTTAGTGGCGGTTTTCTACTCCTTGTTATTCAATACCCTTAGTATCCAGTCAAAAACCATGTATGTAATATTCTCTTATTCTGTTGGTTTTTGTATGTACTTTCTGTTTCATTATTTACACCCTTAGCTAAAATGTTCATCAAAGTGAGTCTGCTACTCGTGAATATTTTAAATTGTGGTTTTAATTTGCATGCATGTAATATTGTATATATGTTATTTTCTAATTATATTAGGTTTGGTTATTTTGTGTAGATTTTCTTGCTCCTTTGATATTTGTATTTTACATTTGATTATTTATATCCCTAGTTTATTATAAATTGTGAATGTAAATGAGTGTTGCTCATGAGTATTTTATGTCATAGTTTTGATTTTCAAATATATGTACTATAATAACGGATATTCTATGTAGTATATCTGTTATTTTACAATTATATTAGGTTAGGTTAGTTAGTGTAAAGCGCACTTGAGGTAAACCTTCACAAAATTGCGCTATAGAAATAAACTCTTATTATTATCATTAAGACGAGAATCCTAAAGGTAAAACATCAGAAACTACCCTTTAGAATTATAACAGAAACGGGCATAGAGTCGGATATAGGATTTTCTTATAAAACGGCTAGTTTGTTAATCGATCTGCCGGCATTCGTTTTCCTGACATTCTTTTTCCCTAGAACCTATACAATGTCTCTTCTCTCATCATTGTATCGCCCAACCGGGGAACGACATAATACATGTTATTTCCTAATTAACTCTTATTATTATTATGACTTAATTCGTATCCCATTCGGTCACTGTCCCTGTCACTTGACAAAATTCAATTATTTTCAAGAATGTTAAATTAGATTCAAAGTACCTATCTAATGGTTGGTTTCAATTTGACGGCCTCCATGGTCGAGGGGTAAGGCTCTCGACTTCGAATCCGAAGGTCACGGGTTCAAATCCAGACGTGCGCAAGTAAATTTTATTTAGTTAATTTGTGCTGTTTCACAATTAATTCATTTAAAAATAATATGTAGTATATTTGCGCACGTTCCAGAGTGGAAGATACTCTCAGTATCGCCCTGGTGAAAGACTACCACTCAGAATTGAAACGTTGCTTGAAATGGCTTTTAGTCGTGTTTGGTGACCAGATCTGAATAGCCAGGTATTTCCCCACCTTCCTCTTCGCCTTCTTCTCCTTCCCCTCCCCAATACCTTCGGCCTCACAACATTCCCCAATTGAAGATGCCATAGTCTCACTAGCTCCAGATGGTTGAGAGCAGTTGGGACTCTTGTGCGATATTCGTATAATTTATTTTTTTTTAAATTAAAAAATCAAAAGATTGTAATTTGGCTCGGAATAGAAACAACATGCTGAGCCGAAAGAGGTAAGATTTGCATTGAAATTTGCGATAGCACATTTTGTAATTTAATACCACAGAGCAAATAATACGTAGAGATGCCCTAATACGCGAGGAGAAGAGAAAAAAGGGGGGCGAGCTGGGCGTGCCACCAATTTAAGTCAAACAGCCAATAAGTAAAAAGGCTTGATTTATTTACAAAAACCAAATGTTTAGTTTGAACCTTTTTATAAATGTTCTATAATTTGCTTACTGTAGTCAAAATTACGCGAAACCAGGATGTTTGTAAACTAGGATGATGCCAAAATGGCTGTCACGTCACCTTTGCCTGTAGCCGCCGAAATGGTACTTAGGGCACCTCTATTATTCTGACATCAGTGATGATCCTGATGAAAGTTAAGTTTACTAGCGTTGTGAAACGGACTTAGGTGAGATATCATAAAAATGACGTGATATAAATTGGGCCAAATGAGTGAAGAAATTTAATCAAAAACCAAAATTAAAAATTGATTACATAAACGTAATCGTCAAAGTAAAAATCGTAAAAACTGAGCCATTGTAAGAGGGAATTTTCATTTTAGGTAATTGAGTAAGGCTGTAGGCCATATTAAATGTGCCGTTTTAGTTTATTTGGAAACATTTGACGGACCTATGTTGTACGTCTATTATTTTACTAGACCCGAGTTGTTTCCAAGATTTGATTATGAAGTAGACGCTATCGGATTACAGATTTCAGAAACAAACTTCAGTGGAGAGATTTGGTTAGGTTAGGTTAGGTGAAACTCTATCTTAGATCAAATTAGCGATGAAGTATAATGTAACAAGACACTTACGGCTAGGCTGCTTGTTACAATCAAACTGAGCGAACGCTAAGTTCAAATTTGGCTCAAACGCACGACTTCCATGTCAACAACGTTGCTAAGCGTATTCTTTGCTAGTGGTGCTATGAAAACTTTAACCACATATTTACATAGGAAAGAGTTGATAGCTTTGTCTAGGCAGTCCATCCATACAACGCAGAATACACACTGCCAAATAGGAAATAAATAAACTAGAAACATAAACTAAATAAAACATGTAATACTAATTTTTCAAATAAATAAATTTAACAAAATTAACAGGTAATATTTTGTGTACACCACAAAAAACGGTACTTAAATGGAATGTCACATCTAATTCTTCGCTAATCATAGATCTTTAATGACCTTATCACAGTCTCAGTATCGATGTTGATACAAAAACGTATTCGAGAAATGCTCATGAAGGTTCTATATACCTCTTTAGATAAGTCTAAGATAAGACTTCCATAATAAGCGATAGAGTATGCACGGCAGAAGTATATGTAAAAAATTATTTTTGACCATGAGATAATTATTCTAAAACCGTCATTTTGACATTGGCATTGAGAAGCAGCCCAGGACAGGTGTAAAATACGTCACGATACGCTCGTGCTAATGATCGAGCATCAAATCGCACACATATTTACTTTTTTTATGATGAATGGTTAGTATTTATGGAAATATTTGTAATGACGTCAACAGCCTATTTTAATAACGTCGTAATAACAGGTAATGCACGCAGATAAATCTACGTGTCCCGAGTTTTGAAATATATTTCTACTAAGATAATGAAGTGTCTTCTTCTAGAGATAAATTAAAATGAAGAGACGTATTCACTGGAATAGAATAATACAAGCTTGCAGTGCTTTCACTTGGTACATGAAATAAATATATTATTATGCAAACAGACACCTGGAGCGATACTACAGTGAGGTAGGTACTAGCGGTGGACGAAGCGGCTCGTTTTAGTGAGCCGGATCACTAAATGTGCTCTCTGTAAAGACAATCCACATGAAAACTGGACGAAAAAAGTATCGTGTAAGAGCGTCGTAAGGACGTCATTAGGAGGGCCAAGGGAGCGGGGGAGAGGGCATGGTGCGGGGAGACGCGAACCGTCGTTCAATCGAGCTGGATCAGCGAACCTGTAGTGAATGATCCGGATCATCGAGCCGCTTCGCCCACCACTAATCCGGATCATCGAGCCGCTTCGTCCACCAATAGTAGGTACCTTTTTACAAAACATCATACTGCGTTAAAAGGCGTATTTATGGTATTTAAAAATAAAATTATAGTGGATTAAATTGCATTACTTTTGATTGAAAAACTTGTGTAACCTGAAGATATTTCATTCAATTATGTTTTCAAATAATCTCTTAACAATCTGTTTAGGATATTTTATTATTTCTCGCAGTTTCAGTTAATCAAGAAGTCTTCAAGCCTAAGGAAAAGGATAAGGAATCTTCCTTAAAAAGAATGGGGATTGCGCGCGTGGCTTCTCCAGATATTTTAATTAAAATTAAATGTCGTCTTTATTTTTTGACAGTGGTAGTAGATACAATCAGCACCGCTTTGGTGAAATACCAACATTCAGATTCGAAACATTGATACTTCCTCACTTTCTTATTCACCACTTTCCTCTTCCCCATATCTTTTCTCCCTCTCTCAATCTCCAGCGTCATAACATACCCCAATTGCGGATACCATATTCTCACTGGCTCCAGACCGTCGGGATCAGTTGAGACTTGAGATCTTAGAATATATAGAGATATGCTGTAATCCATTTATACTATGGAACCCAATGTCGCCTGTTTTATAACGAATACTACAGTACGCTTACACAAAAGTGCCCACCCCTTTCCACACCTAGACACCAAGCATCTCAATGTTATTGGCAGTAATACCGAAACAAATTGCGTAAACATTTTGAAAGTGTTTCCCAATAGCCCTACATTCAAATGAAATACGATAGATCTGACGCGACCACGAATCGGCATTTATAAATAACAATGGATTTTTTTTTAATGAAATTATTCAAGATCAACTTTGATTTAATAAAAAAAAATGTCAGAACAAAAAAAAACAAAATATGTTTGAGATGGACTAAATTTTATGCCTGTAGTTAGTTTCGTTCAGTAATTCACAATATCGCGCACGTAATGTGTTTTTTTGTTCTTGTAAAAATTCATAAAATGAGTTTTTTTTTTTTTATTTTGCTTATTTATGTATTAATTTAAAATAAATAATTTCACAATAACAAGTAATTTCAGCATCTTACAGCTTACTTTGACCGCATGCGCTAGTTTACGTCAACACTAAATTTAAAATAAAATAAAAAATAGATTTAGTAATATAATTTTGTACTTGCCGGTGAAATGGTATTCCATTTGTTTTGAGGTTCACTCAGGTTCACTCTGCCGGTCGTATTTTTACAGAGTTGCAGTGAACTAGACGGCATTTTGAATAAAACGCGGACGAACAATACGCGGCGACTACGTAAAGGCAACTAAGAAGCGGGTTCCTTGTGAATTAAGAATGACACCTAATAAAGCGTCCTCGGGAGACAGCCGGGCGCTCCTTACAGCATATCTCTTTATATTCGATAATCTGAAATTAGAACGTTTGCGCGGTATTCACATACGGTTGATAGTTATAATTTCACATTGTTATCTTTCATAGTTATAATTTCAGATTTCTATTGTATAATTTGTTACGTAACACAATTAGGAGAATCTAGTCAGTTGTAGAATAATGTTCTAGCCGCTGGTTGCTAAAATTCACGCTCTCGACCAATAGCGACACGTTTCCGCCCGCCATCGTTGTTTTTGGCCGGCGAGACAAGCGAATCGGACACGGTTTCCGGTCGCCATTACGGCGTGGGCTAGCACTGAGCAAACGCTCGCCATTACTAATCCAGATTCAGAGTCGTCAGGTGCGTGCGGCGTGCCTTGAGAGACAATCAGGAATCAGATTAGATTAGGATCAGCCCCTAGATTCGAAACCCCGTATGTAAATTACCTGTAAATGTTGTCCTGTAAATAAACCCTGACTAGAAAGCACGCATCTCTCATTCGAGTAGTTAGTTACCTTTCCCGATATAAGGCTGCGGCCGGCCATACGACTTTGAGATAAGAGATGAGATGCCTTTACCAGCTGAGCTAACCATGGTGGAACCTGAGATCAGCCCTGCTTCTGGCCTCGAGGTGAGTTGAACTGTCTTCCTTTCTTATCACTGGCGGCCAACGTGGATGTTGTCTAGTCCTTCTTCCTCCTTTCTTAACAGTGACGCTCCCTAGTGGGGCCTTTTTAACACTGGAGCCACAACGTGGGGACCCATCCCCTTCCTCACTTCCTTTCTCGACACTGGTCGCCCTCGCGTGGGGCTTTTCGTCCTTTCTTAACAATTTTTTTGCTGTCTACGCAACCTTTTACTTCACAAATTTACACGATCGCGCGTGTTTCACCCTTTGCATCAAATCTTTGTTATTTTTCTACATTTGCCTTTTTATGTATTTCATGACAGCTAGAATCCTTACCACGACGTTTGTCTTCTATCTTCCGATATCGCTTTAAAGCATAACATTGTCACTTGTGTCAGCTCATCTAAGCATCATAATTGGAAACAGTATAAAACATAAGTGTTTTACTGGACCAACCACACGGCATCCACCATTACCATCATCATCTTATCACGGCATCTGTGGGAATTATCTCTTCCCTGCGCCAAAAACAAAAATCATCACGAGAAAAGACGATATAAAACCGGAATCCTGACCTCCAACGTGAAAAAGCTAAATGGATATTTCAAATCCCAAGGTGGAAATTCATGACCACATAGCATGTCGTTTTAAGGTTTTGCTGTTTCAGGAAAATAGATCACTGCTATGCAAAGATAGCAGGTAAATGAAAAAATTATAAAAATTCTGAAAATCAATCCTAATTAAATATTAAGAAGTTATACATTTGGCAGAGCTTTTTTACTTTCAATTACACGCTTTTAGGTCGTCGGTAAACCAATTAATATAATTGAATAACCGCCCAGCTTAGGCAACATTTGAAAAGTATTTATAGCGTTTGTTGAGAATAGCACTCATTTATTTCTGAGAATTCTAAAAAAATAACACAATTCTGTTTTTGGAAAACGGGGTAGCAATATTTGTTTATTTTTAGGAAAACAACCGTTATTAATAAATTAATCGATTAAGGGTTAATATAAGAATATCGTATTTTTTAAAGAACACGTTTTCTTCTCCCAGCATATCTTTATCCTCTCTCCTCCCTTTCCCCGAGCAAATGTCACTTTCCAACACATAATTATACTTCGACGGTCTCCGTTTTTGGGTGGCTACAATTGGCTACGATTGGCTACGAATCTGGAGGTCGCGGGTTTAAATCCCGGAGGGCGCAAGCAAATTTCAGTGGATTAAAAATGTGTTATTTTGTCATTTGTAAATTTAAAATAATATGTGGTATATTTGCGGCACGTTCCAGATTGGTAGATACTGTCAGTAGATACTGAAAACCACAATTCAGAATCGAAACGTTGCTTGTTCGTCCGGTCAGTGGCTGAATTGATACCGCATCTAGATCTCACCCAGGTTTCGTGAGCTTAGTTCCTCGGCTGGCGAAGTCCTCCATCACGACACAAGCAATATTCTCTGCTTGCTGTGATGATAATAAGAGATTTAAAAATATTGTCAGGTTATTCGTAACTCGGGAATATTTGTCTTTCTTTTTTAAAAATGGCTTTAGCCGTGTTTGGTGACCATATTTGAATAGCAAGATACTTCCCCACCATCCTCTCACTATCTCCTCCCCCTTCACACCATACCCCAATTGGGAATATCATAGTTTCACTGGCTCTAGACGGTTGGGAGCAGCTGGGACTCTTGAGTGGTATCACATAAAAAAATAAACACAATCCCAATAAATTGTTATTTAAGTTTAAAACTCAAAGTCTTTCATAAAACTTATTAAAATACTGTATATGTTAGTTATACAATGAAGTTGAACTTTTAAACTGACAATGACAATTTTTCCATGTAGAACTCATCAAAGTGCTGGTATAGATGACGCTTTACTGTATAAATGGAGTCAGCAAGTACATCAACAACACCTTCAAATCCGTTGTCAAGATCATGTATTCTATTGGTTAATGATGATAGTTGGTTGTGTAAGTGTTGCAGAAGTATGTTACAGTTTGTCTTGTGTTCCTCGTCGGTACATTTAATTTAATAGTGGCGAGGATGGCAGGGCTGTTAATTAGGATGTTATAATTCATAATTCCCCTCTCAGACAGTATACGAGTAATCAGATGTAATTGATTCATCAAACTTACATAATTAATATTTTCAATTGTAATTTTATATACCTAAGATATTTGTGTTGAACACGTTATATATTGTTAGAGTGTACTTTACACAAAGGGGACCAAATAGATGAATGTTACAATAATATATATTACTTTTATAAGTTTCTTGAAGTTAAACTTCAAGCCTACAATAAGAATTTATTACATTTTACATTCCGTGTGTACACCCGCCAACAGAAAATTTATCTCAATATTTAAAAGCATTGCGTGATAAAGGTGTTTTTTCTAAAATATTAAAAATAATATTTTTGTATTATTGTTGTATCATACTGCATCGTGTTTATGAAATATTACAGTTGGCGCATTGCTTATACCACAAATTTACGCAGAAGCGACATTAAAACATTATGATTATGGCTCATCGATATTAGCTACTCTGGCTGGATAATCTCCTAAGAGACGTCGAGGGGTGCCAACCCCTCGATAGCAAGGAGATGTCTCACCGATACTCACTCTGTCCTCAAAGGTGATTCATAATGACTAACGATTCTACTTATGTATGGGATTTTGCAATCCTTGATTGCTAATCAACTCAGATGATGATACCTCCAAATACACCACAATTGGGGAAGCCATAGTCCAATTTACCTCATAAGAATGCTAACAAAATAAATTTTCAATTTTTTTGCAGTACCTAACATTAAAAATATCCATGCTAAAAATAACTAAACATTTCGAAAGTTTAAAAAAACGAAGAAAATTAATTTTCCTCACACAAGAGCGAACCAAAATGACATTATGAATATTCCTAAATTTAAAACTGCTTTTGGACAAAGGAATTATAAATATCTCTACGCTAAGCTACATAATTCACTTTCACCGGCCATAAGAATATAAAATAAAATAAAAAAAACAGAAAAGGCAAAATGTTTTCAAAAATCAAATCATGGCCCAAAGAAATCAAAGAGGAGTTATCCAGCATCTTGAAAAGAACTTCGTGGGAGCTTAAAAACAATCAATTTTTAAATAAAACATAACCCGCCTCAGCACAGAAACCCCTAGTGAGGAGTACTAAGAAAACCATCACATATTGTCTTATTAGCTTTGTAAAATTTTAATAACTAAATGAAAAAATATGTCATGAAACTAAATAATAAAAAAAAAAAAAAATGGCTCCTGGCAGATCCTTGTGCGGTACTCAAATACATATATTTTTTTAATCATTGAAGAAGATAATATTAACACTTCCCAAATGAACCACGAAACCGAAAAAACAACAGAAAATAAAAAAGATTTCAGTCGAATCTGGGACTCGAACCCAGGACCTCTACCTATCCGGGGTAACCGCTTAACCAACTTAGCTAACGAGTCCCAGTTCAATTTACGCCATCTACACCTATATCATACTTCATGTTCAAGACTTGTTAATATTATCCTCCAATTTTAAATCCCATATCATTGGCTGCTATCCTTATAATGATCGCAAAGTTCTACCCGAACACAATTGCAATCGGAATAGAGTCTCGGATATACCTAACCGATTTTTATTCATATGAGACATCTATTGACTTATTTTACAAGTCTGGAAAGAAATATTCAATTTATTTTTTATAACTTATTGAATATAACATATATTTTTAAATGCCTCCCTAGTAACGTATAAGATAATTATATATGTAAGAAATATTATAAGCTGTTTGCTCACCAATGTTGACAACCCCGTGGTTGGTGAGCTCCCAGCAGGAGTGCAGGCGCAGCACGCTGAGGCTGGCGCTCTGCTTGGGCGAGAAGTAACCCAACGCCGTGTCCGTCACATGGTACGCCTGCAGAGAGAACTCGTACAGCGAGGGGAGCAGCTGGGCCACGGCGCCGACCTGGACAGCAAACATCACACACACTATATTAAAATACTTGGAGATTTTCGTAAGGCAATCGTACGAAACACATTGATGGTGGACCAAATTAATTCATAATATTATACACAACTGAAAAAATGAATTAAAAAAATTACTTTATATTCACCACTTTATTAATGGGCACAGATATCTACATGTTTCGAAAGCGATGCTTTCTTCATCAGGAATATATAGAATAATAAAAATAACAATGTTATGTATACAAATGATAAAAATAGAATACAATAATGTAAGAAAAGACAAATTATAAATATAGACAAAAATTTACTAAAGTAGGTAAGTAATTAATCAAAAATGTTATTAAAAAAAATTATGAAACATTGAATAACAAATTTATATTAGAAACTAAAAAAGAAATTACTTTAATTATTAATATTAACATGAACATAAATTCAAGAGATAGCTATTATAAAAAAATATATTTGATAATTAATTACATTTAATTCACTATTAACACTTTTTCTGATTTCTAAAATTTCGTATCCGGTTGTATTTGTATGTAAATTTTTTAAACCTTTATAAAGAATGGTTGGATACATAGCATTTTTTTAAAAATTCATTTAATAAAATAATAATTTCATACACAGTAATTTTTTTAATTCATTTATTAATAATGACGCCACAAAGTGAATACCAATCTTTCTAAGCAATTATAGAAAAAAATCTTAGTTTTAAACCATTTTATCATATTTATGCATTGTCGACGTTTCGTTTTTTCTCAAGATTACTTAGGATCGTAATCATATAAAATAAATTAAAACACATATATAAATTATATAAATTGAAAATACACTTTGTATATACCACTTTACTTAAAATATATAAATATTTCTACATGTTTCATTTATTCCTGAAGATGATAGCATTGCTATCGAAACATGTAGAAATATTAATATATTTTAAGTAAAGTGGTATATACCTGACTGGTGATGTAATGGTATATATCTGACGGCCTCCATGGTCGAGGGGTAAGGCTCTCGACTACGAATCCGAAGGTCGCGGGTTCAAATCCCGGCGTGCGCAAGTAATTTTTATTTAATTAATTTGTGTTGTTTCACAATTAATTCATTTAAAAATAATATAGAGTATATTTGCGCACGTTCCAGAGCGGAAGATACTCTCAGTATCGCCCTGGTGAAAGACCACCATTCAGAATTGAAACGTTGCTTGAAATGGCTTATAGCCGTGTTTGGAGACCAGATCTGAATAGCCAGGTATTTCCCCTTTTCCCCACCTTCCCCTTCTCCTTCCCCTCCCCAATCCCTTCAGCCTCACAACGTTCCCCAATTGGGAATGCCATAGTCTCACTGGCTCCAGACGGTTGGGAGCAGTTAGGGACTCTTGTGCGGTAGACATATAAAAAAAAATATATATATACAAAGTGTATTTTCAATTTATATAATTAATAATGATGCCACAAAGTTACCAAGCATTTGAAGAAATTACATATATAAATATTTAATTATTTGATTATACACACATCTGGGCTTTTACGTGGATTTTAGAACATAACAGAATTTTAGCTATAAAAAATTACAAGAACATGGAGATTCTAAACCTTAAAGTAATGAACAATCTTTTTCAAACGTTTAACACTGACATAAAATAGAAAACCAAAACCATATTAAAACACAAATCATTAAGGCTACATTATCCACGCTACAATACTACATATCGTAGGATTAATAAAAGTGCTGGTATAGATGACGCTTTACTGTATAAATGGGGTCAGCATATACATCAACACCTCCAAACCTGTTGCCAAGATCATTGGTTATTGAATGAGACTGATAGTCGATTGTGTAAGTGTTGTAGAAAAATGTTACAGTTTGTCTTTTATTCGTCGTTGGTACAATTTAATAGTGGCGAGGATGGCAGGGCTGTCAATTAGGTCGTTAATGATTCTATATAATATAACTTGGTCTGACATATCCCTCACGTCAGACGGCGTAATCAGATGCAATTGATTCATCAATTTGAGTTTAAAATTTGTATACCTAAGAAATTTGTTTTGAACCGTTCTATATTATTATAGTATACTTTATACAAAGGGGGATCAAATAGGTGAATTGCACTTTCTTTATCACGTACGTAATATAGATATGCGATAAAGGCGAATCATCAAATGGACCGCCCGTTTCCATATAGATTCGAGGGTTTTTTTCCAGATATTTTGGGGCTCAAGACCAGAGGTGGCTGCCAAATTCTACAGTGGGACGCACTTGCAATTTGTACAGGGTCAGCAGTTGTATACTATTAAAGTATCTGCGGGCTCTGTACAGTACGCCCAGCTTCCGAGAGGCTAACTTTACTCTGGCTTCGATGGAGCCCTCATACCTGAGCTGGTCACTTAGGATTTCACCAAGCATATCAATGGAGGGCTTATTGGGAAGATTGCTTTCATTAAAGGAGACTAGATTGTTTAATGATTATTGAGTGACCCGTACCCAAATCTCACTATATTTAATATATGTACAAGCATATATTTGTAAATTAGATATTGATCTTGTTAACCATTTTCTCCTCTGTTAAGCAAACAATTCCGCAACCTTTTTTTCTTTTGACCTCTCCCAACTCAGCTATTTGTAACATTTCTCCGGGTAAACCTTTTATAATATCCCCTCGTGTATTGGGGCTCGAGTTGCGCTGAAGGTTGTCAATCTATCCTTCCATTAGAATGGGAGCCTTAGACTCACCCTTCGGGCTCTAGGCAGGTATGAGGTAGAAATGAGGTTGTGAATACTGGGAGGAACTACAATCGATACTAGAAATACCAAAATATTACCACAATTTCGTTTTTTTTATTTACATTTTTCAAAAAAAAAAAACATAATGCAAAAAGTTCTGATAAACTTCTTTCTTGTAGTTTGTCAAACGGAAGTTTGTTATTCAAAACTCAAAATTTACAGTTAAGGTTCCGCACATAAAACATATGTAACAAACTTAAGGGATACATATTTCTCAAAAAGCTTACTCAAAAATATTTCTACAAAAATATTAAAAAATAAAATAAAAACATAAACGACAGCAATAAATCGTACATAAAATAATATTTCCTTATTATCTAATACAAATAGCTTCTTTCAGCTAGCCCTGTTTTCAATATACTCGTATTTATTAAATGTTTAGTTTTAATATATTTATAACTTTTTAGTATTAATATATTTATAAATGTTTAGTTTTAATATATTTATAACTGTTTAGTTTTATTATATTTATAACTGTTTAGTTTTAATATATTTATAACTGTATAGTTTTAATATATTTATAAATGTTTAGTTTATAACTGTTTAGTTCTAATATATTTATAAATGTTTAGTTTTAATATATTTATAAATGTTTAGTTTTAATATATTTATAACTGTTTAGTTTTAATATATTTATAACTGTTTAGTTTTAATATATTTATAAATGTTTAGTTTTAATATATTTATAACTGTTTAGTTTTAATATATTTATAAATGTTTAGTTTTAATATATTTATAACTTAGTTTTAATATATTTATAAATGTTTAGTTTTAATATATTTATAAATGTTTAGTTTTAATATATTTATAACTGTTTAGTTTTAATACATATTTTTTTAAATTTCAGCGGGTAACGTATTTAAACAGCTAGGAATCCCGTCCATATTTGTTTGTATGCTTAGGAACCATTAATCCTTCATTAAATTGAGGCGAGTATTGTAAGTGTGCTCTAGTTTATTTGTATTTTATGTAGGGTTATTAATGTGATGAAATATAATTTTGTACCATAGAATTGATCTTACTGAAAGAATTTTGGGACGAAATGTTTTTTTTTCAGTTCTATATTCCTTGTCATTATATCTTATCACAATACGGTTACTACTCACAAAATAAAACTTCTTCACGTGTGCTGTGCATTAGGAAGTGTGTTAAGATCAATTTATATGAAAATAATAAACATATTTTTCTAGTTTTTGTGCCCAACATATTAGGTACCAAGTAATATATATTTCTACCACTGATGTCAGAATGAATAGACGTAACCCTTACGTACCAATTTGACGACTGGACGCAAAGGTCACGTGAAACCCAATTTGGCACTAGCCAAGCACCGAGCAAAATATACAACATTTATAAAAGGGTCAGACTAAAAAAAATACCCCAATAAAATTTCTTCGAAATATGTGTAATTGATTAATCATTATTTTTAGCACATTGTTTATCCCGAGGAGGGAAGCTTTGCTTCTGAAACATGTAGATATTTATATATTAAAAACAGTGGTGTAAACAAAGTACTTCTTATTAATTATACTCCAACAAAATATTCGGTTTCGTAAACAAACCGAACCTTTTTACTTATTTACTTAGGGCATCTCTATGTATTATTTGCTCTGTGATATAGACGATTGTCTTTGTTGATTTACGTTAATCTGCGAAAGGTTTTGTATTCCTCGCGTTTGTGAATTAAGTTGTCCAGTTGTTCTTATCACTTAGATTGCCTGTAATTCTGGTGACTCACGTCGATTATCGACTTATTCATTATACGAGTATTATGGAGATCCTTAGAATTGAAGGAACGCTGGTGACACCGCTGATCACGGATCGGTAACGAACCTGTGACCTCTGACCTTTGAACAAAATACCTACGCATGCTCAAATAATGGTACTAAGAATTGCCCTTTGTTTGCATAGCTACCCCAAACTCTAAACAGAAACTCTACGCCAAAGTTATAATAGCACGAGTAAAACGAAACACGTTAAAATAACAGGACGTTTTTTCTAGGAAAAATGACAGTTACTCTTTTTTGGAAACGTATAAAAACACGTACGATGATACGGCACATTCATTATTTTACTAAAACGTGTCTTGAACGTGTTTGGAATATTAAATGAAATAATTCAACCCGCGGTTACAGCATCCTGTACTAGGCAGGACTCCCTTTAAAGTTTGTTTACTGTGTAAATTTTCAACATTTTCATACGAAATAATTCAGCATCCTGGCATTTGAGGCATTGGAGCGCGCAGTTTTGTCTTACTTTTAGCTTTTCATCTGTCTTACGGGAAATAATGGCCGAATTCGAGAAAAGAATACTTAATTGTTATAAAAGTAAATAATAATTAAAATTCATGTTGGTGTTGGAACCATTAGTGCCCAGTTTGCGAATTTAAAAACAGGTGAAGAGTTTTCTTTGCTTTTTATGTGAGTAATATTTTCATGTAATGCAGAGTTATTACTGTAGATACTTTTGTCTTGCCCGCAGATATTTATAATGGAAAGCTTTTAGAAAATAGTACAGGCGAAACATTCTAACTTCTGGCAGCGGTGTTATTTTTTCAGCTTCTGAATCCTACATAGAAGATTTCGCCCACCATAGGAAAATATTCAGATTTATCTCGGATGTTAAAATTAAACAGCGTGTTATATTAATTTCAACCTGGAGTTTTTTTTTTGTTAAGAAAATACGCCCTAGATTTTTATGAACGAATGGAAAATATAAATATTATTTTATTTTGGTTTAGCCGACGCGGAAAAGAGAAGGAAATGCGTCACTTTCTTTTTTTTTGCAAAAATGTCAAAAGCATCTGAATGGCACATAATTTTTCAGTGTAGCTTTCTAGCATTTTATAAGTTTACTCAAATAAATATATTCTAGAACTTGTACTAAATAATAACTGAGTCGAGTTAATTTGAGCGCGACCTTAAATCCATTCCCTGAACCTGCTTTTTGTGTGCTGACAAATAAACACTATGCAGCATGCTAACTCAACAAATTCCATGAATGATTTATCTTTAAAAGACAGAATAACGTTTCAAAGGTCAATAATCCTAAAACAGTAATCTTTTAATTTCTGTATGAAATAGGTAAAACGTAAAAACAGGCTCACTGGTTTTCAAACTGCACATATTGTTAGACATTTTTGTATGTATTTTATGTAATTTCAAAAATTGCTGAAACCTTACACATTTTCCTTACTACTAGTATAGAATTTAGAGAAAAAAATCTTTTGTAGTATTGCTTCAGATAGTATAGGGCCATTTTTGAGTGCTGGCCCTTAATGGGCGACACTTATTTTCGAACAGATTCCATAAATTTGGTGTGTATTGGATAGGTTAGGTGAGGTGAGGTTGGGTTAGTTTAGGTTAGGTGAGGTTAGGTAAGATGAGGTTAGTTTAGTTTAGGTTAGGTGAGATGAGGTTAGTTTAGTTTAGGTTAGGTGAGATGAGGTCAGGTTAGATTAGTTTAGTTTAGGGTTAGGTTAGGTTAGGTCAGGTAAAATTAGGTTAGGTTGGACTAAGTGAGGATAGGTGCGATCGGGTTTACTAAAATATGCGGGTACATCGATATATCTGGTCAATGTTCGAGTAACTTTAATTAACAATAATATTATTACGAACATTTTAAATCATAGATGCCAAAATATGATTTATATTGGGGAGTAATACTTTCAAGTATAAATTTGCAACAATAAAGTTATAAACTTACAATTGGGAATAATAGTATAAATTAATCCCCTCCGTTGGGTGCAACGGCCAAAACGCTATTTGCTTTTTTAAAAATTCACTTATTGGTTTTAATATCTGCTTTTATGATAGTAGTATCATACTTTCTGCCGTACTAATTGAAGAATCTATGAATATAATAACACGGGAAAACACGTGATCGTGTTTTAGACTAATTTTGTTGGTCACGTGTTTACACGGCCTGGAATGTATGCGTGGATCTAATATTATACAAACATCGAAAAACCCACACCATCAAAGTTGAGCAACCACCCTCAGGGTTGTTCTCTGGGCCCGGAGTTTCCGAACTTTATCGGCCATGGAACCCTAAACAGATAATTCTTTTATTTATATTCCAAATACATTTTTAAACACGTTTTTTAAATACACATCTATTAAAAAAATTTAAATAAAAAACACATCAATACCTACATTCAGAAAAAATATTATTATTTTGGTACCTTGGGTGTTTCTTGATTGTTGTTTGATTTTTAATTTTCTAATATAAATATAATAATTGAATTATTATACATTTTTTTTTTTAAATAATTATCTTTACATTTATACCCAACTAGCTGAAGTACCCGGCGTTGTTCGAGGTGATTGAAAGCTACTCCTGCCCATGCCCTACCCGAACCCCTACACCTAACAAATAGTTTTCCTTTTAATATGAACGTCAACTGTGCAAAATTTCATCAAAAAGTAACAAAATTCTGCTTTGAGGGGTGGGAAAGGGGGTAGGGGTGGTTCTTCTCAAGTATACAGTGCCCTTACTCTTGTTAACTCAAATGCGCAAAAATTTCATCAAGGTTGGTATATCAAACGTGTATATGATAAATAAATTCAAGCTGTTCAAAAACGTAAACAAAACAATAATACGGTGAGTTGGATCCTGCGCATAAACATGCAGAAATTTATCAATAAACACGTGACCAGTTGAATGACCTCTGCGTAAGCAACCAGCTCATGTCCCGAAGTAAAATCGTCATAATAACAATAAGTGCAAGTTAAAACCTGTGTGAACACCTGCCAACTTCGTTCAAAACAACAGGTGTCAGTTGAATAACCTCTGCATATACAACGGCCCATATCCTGAAGTAAAATCATCATAACAACAACACGTCGCAGGTAAATGACCATGGGGTAAATAACTGCCTTTGAAGTAAACTAAAACATCACGTAATGGCTATAAAGCCAGTACCCGGAGTTACGTCTCGGATTCCCGATCACGACTCCGACCAAGTAACATCTCCACTGTATCGCTGCTCCACCGTAAAAATCGGCCACCGTCATTTATCTTCAATCTACCCGGGCCTGCTCTCCTCACCAAGTGAGAGATCTTCACAGCCTACCCACGAGCTTGCAACAACCGGTCCGACCCGAAAGCCATCCCCGGATATGCCGCAACCTGAGCCCGACAGCCACCCAGCCTACCCACGAGTTTGCAGCGACCAGTCCGACCCTGATGCCGTCCCCGGATATGCCGCAACCTGAGCCCGACAGCCACCCAGCCTACGAGCTTGCAGCGACCGGTCCGAACCTAATGCCGTCCCGGATATGCCGCAACCTGAGCCCGACAGCCACCCAGCCTACCTACGAGCTTGCAACGACCGGTCCGACCCTAAAGCTGTCCCCGGATATGCCGCAACTTGAGCCCGACAGCCACCCAGCCTATCTACGACCTTGCAGCGACCGGTCCGACCCTAATGCGGTCCCTGGAAATGCCGCAACCTGAGCCCGACAGCCACCCAGCCTACTTACGAGCTTGCAGCGACTGGTCCGACCCAAATGCCGTCCCGGATACGCAGCAAGCCACGCTAATATGACAGCTGACACCACCTCAAGCGATCGACCATACTGGTCGGTGCTACAAATCAAGTACGCTCCGAGCGACGACATCCCCATTTGGAAACTACCAAACACCTTTCTCAGGAGGACTGGGGAATCACAATAGTGATGCGTCCCTGTGTGCCGGTGCCTAAATATTTAAACTCCCTTGTGCGGGCCTACACGTCTCGTACAGTTGGAATAAAACTGTAGATTTGTAAAAAATCAAACACACCGCACGGGACATTCTTCTTTGTATAATAGAAGCTAGAAGAAGATATTTACCTGTCTCATTTATTATTGTAATTTTTATCTACGTTTATAATTCGCCTTTTTTATGTTAGTACCGCATAATAATAATAATAATAATAATAGTTGGATGACTTGTATAGCGCCGTTTTTGTGAGAAATCACCTCAAGGGCGCTGTACAAATATTTCTTAACTAATTATGTACAGACAGATACAGAAAAAACATACTTACCTGGCAGGTCGCTTCAGATGAACACAGTTTTAGTTTTCCCAACTTCTCCCAACCGTCTGGAGCCAGTGAGACTATGGCATCCCCCAATTACGGTATGTTGTGAAGAGGGGAGGAGATGTGAAGAGGAAGGTGAGTAAGTACCTGGCTCTTCAGATCTGGTCACCAAACACGGCTAAAGCCATTTCAAGCAATGTTTCGATTGTGAATGGTGGTCTTTCACTAGGGCGATACTGAAAGTATCTACCATTCTGGAACGTGCCGCAAATATACTATATATAGTATATAATAACACAAATTAAACAAATAAAATTTACTTGCGCACTACGGAATTTAAACCCGCGACGTCCAGATTCGTAGGCGAACATCTTATCCACTCAACCACGTAGGCCGTCCAATATCATTATTTTTCAGTATACATTTTATTCTGACAGGGGAACCATTGGATTTGAAACATGTAGATATTTATTTAGTAAATTAATAAATAAATTATTTCGCCCGAAGAATTTGCTTTGAAAATAACGATAAATTTATTAACCATAAGTTTTATGGTTGTAGTAATATCTCAATTTGAAATATGATTGCATTCCTTCTCCTAAGCAATGCCCAATTATCTTCCTATAGAAGTTTAGTATAGCCGCCGGAATAGCCGCATTCATTTTATTTGACTCTATTTGCAAAATCTCGTGGCAAGTTTGTTTATGTTTAGCTATTAATGAAATTATATGAACATGGCTAATTTAAATGCCACCTCAAGGTCGCCTAGTTGACTATACAAAGCGGATGACTCAATTATTGTCGTAGTTAATTTCAATTCTTGGAAGCATTTCAGAAAAATGTCATATAATGCTAAAGTTAATACAGTGCATATATTCCAGTGGTTACCGTGATTATTTTTCAATTTTCTAGAGCAATTATAAAGCATGCTGGCTTTACTCAAGAAATAATTTTTTTTTTTAATTTCCGCCACTCATAAAATTGCTATTTTTATCATCCGGTTTCGGCTGTTATTAAGATTCTTGTAGTTGTAAAATAATTAAAATTCTCTATTCTGTGAGGTTTTTACATTTATAATGTGTTTCCCCGTATTTAACTGATAATTTTTTTCTTAATTGATTTATTTAAATGTGTTTAATTGTTTTGATAATGTGAACGTACTGAATCGGTTTTACCGATAATAAATCATTATTTTTAAAAACCAGTCCAAGTTCGAATGGGGGGGGGGGTAAATAAAATCATATAAATAAGTCGTCGTAATGTGGATTAACCGCAGTTTTAAAATGGCCTTGAACGCCGAAACAGCTGTCACAATAATAAAACCTAAACATACTTGCTGAACTTAATAATAATATTACTAAATTTGATGTACATTAATTTAAAAAAAATGGAATTCTACGAATTAAACAGAAAAACAATTAATACTTTATCTAATTAAATAATTCTATGTCTTTTCTTATATTGCGACAAACAAATAGACATTTCAAAGCACCAAACAAAAGAAAACCGTACTAATTTCATGACTACAATTATTAGTGGAATATAAAAATAACACGTTAATTTTAGATAACGCATTAGCGGAGGCGGTGGAACTGAGACACCTTCCATTGAGAAATTGTGAAGCAGGCGGAAAGGGGAGTGAAATGTATATAAGAATGGTTGGAAAACGTATATATTCTTTTCAGATCTGGTCATTTGACATAGCTGAAGCCATCCCAAAGCACGTTTCACTTCTAAATCTTCTACAATTACGGTAAAGTCAACGCACGATTATAAGATCTTTTCTGACAATATTATGAAGCCCTTGTACTTATGTTAAGTGTGCGGGTGTTTATAATTTTCAACTAGATTTTTTTTTCACTTGGTAGGTATATTTATTTATTTACTTCCATTACAGGCTTTTACATGGAGATTTACAAATAATATTGAAAAGGTACATATGTAATCAATAACATAATTTGAAACTTTTATCTAGAGCTAGGGTTCGAGTCCCAGGTGCGACTGAAATCTTTTTAATTTCTGTTGTTTTTTCGGTTTCGTGGTTCATTTGGGATGTGTTAATATGATCTTCTTAAAATGATTAAATATTACAATGAGGTTTACAAACTTCAATAAGTTATAAAAGATAAATTGAATATTTCTTTCCAGACTTGTAAAATAAGTCAATAGATGTCTCATATAAATAAAAATCGGGTAGGTATATCCGAGACTCTGTTGCGATTGCAATTGAGTTCGGGACGAAACCTTGCAATCATCATAAGGATAGCAGCCAATAAGATGGGATTTATAAAAATGGAGGATAATATTAACAAGTCTTGAACTTGAAGTATGATATCGGTGTAAACGGCGTAAATTGAACTGGTCTCATTAGCTAAGTTGTTTAAACGGTTACCCCGGATAGGTAGAGGTCCTGGGTTCGAGTCCCAGATGCGACTGAAATCTTTTTAATTTCTGTTATTTAACGATTAAATATTACAACAAACTTCAATACGTTATAAAAAATAAATTGAATGGAGCTAAATAGTTTCAAATAACTTAGTTCTCTAATCGATAAAAAACCCGTACTAATGCATGCTTATACTGTAACAATGATTTATCAAATATATCAACCACATTGAAGTATTTGTTCCCCAGATGTTAAAATCCTCGCATTGGAGTATAATATTGCGACACTGAAGTTGAATTGTCACAATAAGATGGTAGGTACTGTACAATCAAATATAGCAGTTCAGTGGTATAACACATTGAATTAATAATCTTAAACAAACATGTTAAATCGGAAATAGTTCTCCGTTCAGATAATTCTTCTAAATTTAATGAATAAAGTAGATCATCGTAATCTATGCATTCTCTAGGAATACCCATTGCAAAATTTACGTACCTTAAGAAATTAGGTTGAATTCTTTCAATCGTGCGTTAATGAACTTCATGAGCTAAGGAAAATATAGACCATACCATACCCGAGGATCTTATAAACTTGCGTTCACTCTACCTACGAAAAGTTTCTTCAACCATTATTATACTCAATCGCAGAAATCAATAAAACAGTCACGGCACTCCCTTGGAAAATACCTGGTCGGTAATATGAAGTTTTGGCAATGCTTTGGGCCGTTCTAATATGCTAATACAAGCTTTGGGTTCCCAACGACTTTTATGAATACTCGTAACTCGTAAAACAAATACTTTTACAAATTGGTTGCCGTGTTGTAATATTCAGATTTATTCAGGACATTATAAATTTTTCTCTGGTGAAAGGACATTTAAGAGGTACTGTATTTTTTTTATTTTCCAATTGTACTTTTTTACAGGGTAAATTACTGATAACAAAGTACAAGGATTTAATTTATTCATTGAACTGATTTTTTACAGATTGTTCACACGTGAATAAGAATAATCCAATTATAAAAATTCAGTTTATTTTAATAACTTATTGAACCTTATAAACCTTATTGTAATATTAAATCATTGAAGAAGATAATATTAACAAATCCTAAATGAAACACGAAACCGATAAAAATGTAGAAAATTAAATTAAAAGTCCATAAACTCAAGCCTTGTCAATATTATCCTCCATTAAATATTGACAAGTTTTGAATTTGAGGTATGATATCGGTTAAGATGGCATATAGCGAACTGGTCTCATTATCTCAGTTGGTAAAGCGGTTGTCCCGGTAACACAGAGGTCCTAGGTTCGATTCCCAGATGCGACTGACACCGGTTTATTTTCTGCGTTTTTTTTTCGGTTTCGTGTTGCATTTGGGATTTGTTAATATTATCTTCTTCAATGATTTAATAAAAATTCAGTTTAAATATACGTAACAATCGATTTACATGGTAGCTAATCCGAGTATGTTTAGCGTAAAGTCGCGAACGACTCTCTGGAACATCGAATTTATTCAAGCCGCTTAATTGGCGCCGCAGGCGAAAAGTTTTGGCACCGATGATGTAAATTTGTTCGTTAAATGCATTCCAAATGCATCTATTTTCGATTCAGAAGTGGCAGTTAGCGCAGTATGCTACTGTATAATATGACAGTGTTTTAGTTCATTTGTCCGCTACATGCATTCCAATCATTAATAAGGTCTAGTGATTGATTATTTCTACACTGCCGCTTTAGCGAAATATCACCTCGGGGTCATTTTAGCAAGAATAATCTTTTAAATCGTCAAAACAAAAGAACGCGTAGCATAATAACCGATTGTCAAGATTTATAAATATGTATAACAGTTTATTTTATAGACAGTAGTTTCTCTGATAGGTACCGCAGTTGGAAATAAACCTTAATATGATATTAGGGACAAAAGCAATTATAAATGACCTACTTAACAAATTAGTATATTTAGAATGAGTTAAATATAATAAAATTCTAATGGAAGAATTACAATAAATTATATATGACCAAAAATTTAATAATTGTAGCAGATGGGGTTATTAAGAAAATTGTATTATAACGATTAATATCAGAAATACATCTAAAAATCGATTCTAGAACAGATTAAGAAATTATGAGTTACGACTAGAAACGATTACCACTTTGGTAAATGCTCCAGTAGTCTCCAGATTTGACTACTGCAATGGTTTGTACACTGGTCTGCCTAATTTTAACAGACTGCAAGGAGTGTTCGCCACAGCAGCTCGTCTAATATGCTGTGCCACCAAATACTGTCGCATCACTCCTCTTCCACGTGATTGAATACGGAACAATTCAGTTTAAAATAGTGGTGGGCGAAGCGGCTCGGTTTAGTGATCCGGATCACTAAATAGAGCTCTCTGTAAATACAATTCGCATGAAAACTGGACGAAAAAAGTATCGTGTAAGAGCGTCTTAAGGACGTCTTTAGGAGGGCCAAAGGAGCGAGGGAGAGGGCATGGTGCGGGGAGACGCGAACCGTCGTTCAATCGAGCCGGATCACCGAACCGGTACACTACAAATAGCTGATTTATGGTATATAAGGAACTGAACAGGCTGACACCATCATACTTGACTGGTATCTGCGTGAGGGACGATCTTACTCATAGGCAATTCACGCTCAGGTCGGCCAAGTCTGATGCGTCGAACATACTGGTTGAACCCCCTCGTACGAATGCTGCTAAATTTGAGGACAGAGCTTCCAATGCACTGGACCCACATTCTCGGAATATCCTTCCATTTTTGAGGTCAGAAAGCAATTTCGAAACCTTTAAGAAATGTCTAAAAACATATCTATTTAAAAGTGACTACAAACTTTAACAAGACATAATGCGGCCTTGAGGTATTTTAGTCATTAAACGGCGCTCAGAAAAATTGACCATTCATTATTTACTAGCCAGTGTACCCGGCATTGCACGGGGTTATGAATCTTACCCCTACCAAGTAATTTTCCTCTTATTTTGAACGTCAAACGTGCAAAATTTCATCTAGAAGTAATAAAATTCTGCTTTAAGGGGTCGGAGAGGGAAATGAGGGGGGATCAAAATCTCATATAGGCAGTGACCTTTCTCTCGTTTTAAAGGTCAAGTTTGCAACACTTCATCAAGCTCGTAATAAAACTGTAGATTTGTATACAAAACAAATACGCACCGCCCGGGATATTCTTCTTTATATAAAAGACGAAGTTAGATACAAGAAGGAAATGATTATTATAATTGTATTTTTTTGAATTTATTATGAATATTAATTACACACAATGGGAACTTGTACCCGCTAAGCCACTGCAAGTAACTTGTCAGCAGGAGTTTAGTTCAACAATATTATATAATACAACGATAAATAATAATCATCACACAAATGTAGCGAAATTATAGAACAATATAGGTGCAAGCATGTTGTGCTCAATGTACACAAGTTGGAAAAAATATGAAAACAGCATAACAGTTTTATTATAGAGATACTAGATTCCAATTACATAATATCGGTTTAAATAATGCTATAAAAATATCAGCAAGTATTCAATAAATTGAGAAATAAAAAAAACAGTAGTGCAGTTTTGTTACAGTGAGGATAGATTTAATGTAAAAGAACATTTAAATAATTTTAAAGGTACCCGCAGCTATCAAGGATACCATCATATTTGTTCAATAGACAAACATACTCGTATATACTATTTTGGTTCGTCATATTGATTTGTAATTATAAAAGCATTACTCCACATGATTATTATTAACCTTAACGGGTACTCAACTGCATTGAATAAACTGCGAGTGCACGCGACGTGCAGTGCACATTTACATTAGCCTCGATGACATGCATTTTAAATGACCATATCGATTTTTTGATTGCGTCTCCATTGGGGAGCTTTCCCTGTCCAGTGTCCGGTGGAAGGTCAGTAATAACAGCATCGTTTATTTATTTTTGTACCACCACAAGCAGTAAACTCACCAGTTAAACATAGCAAAGATCGTCAACATAACATTTTTTGTATATAACAGACTGTGTCCATTTAAAACACGCATGAACAAGCAGAAATACATTTCGACTGTCCCAAAGAACAATGTCGGATGCGCGAATTTCGCGAACTTTGAAATTTTGATGAAACCTTCAAATTCCCGGGAGCAACCCGCACTAAGTTAATTAAAAACTAAAGACCGTTTTCTCAACTTAAACTGTCAGTGTCACCAACGCGGGTGAGCGCTCTCACCGCTCAGTAAAGCATTTAAAGTTAAACCATCAATATGCGTGGATTGGAGCCGTGAACTTGTGAGTCACGTAACGTACGTATATTTTTGCGGGTCGGCCGCATAACAGAGCCTTTTTAATAGTGTTCTCTTGAAAAAGCAACAAATAAGTTCATTTATTTCAGGATGTAAAGTAGTATTAAGAATGTTTTTAAATAGGTATTTTTTAAAAATATTTAATATCGGGACGATAAAACGATAACACTATTTTATGAGCTTAATCAGAGGGATTATGGCTTCGGGAATCCAAGGGGATATTAACCTTAGAAGACCTTTTCGCCCTTAAAAGTTCACAGACCGAACTACGCCAGACAGAAAAAATAGTATGACACTGTATTAGTGGTATTTATGAAGTTTGCAATATCGTAAATATTAAATTCTAAATAAGTACTCCGTTGAACGCCAAAACGCTCTATGCACCGATTCGGAATAGTCACGTTATCAAGATATTTTAAGCCTTAAAGTATGTTACTACAACACTCAAATAAATGTTATTCGATTGGCAATGAGGAACTCTAATCCAATTATTTTAATTTTTTATTAATAATAACGCTCTAACTTAAATACCAGAATATTTAGTTTTTTTTCTAAAGTAAGTTTTCATAGTTAATATAATTTTCAATTTTTCAAAGCCCACCAAAAGCTCCAAATCTATGGTCGGTTGGTTTTGATCAATTTTGATGTTGGAATGACAAATGTCAAAACAAGGATGAGCTTTACCGTACATAATTTTTATTCATGGTAAGCCATAACTAAACACAAGTAATAAAATTATGTATCTTTTTAGAAACTCGAAGAATAATAATAGTATTGAGCATTATCATAATATCGGTAATAATAATTGGTCAGTATTCATATACTCCATTTTTTTCGATAATAATAGCTTTTTAATATTTAACAATAATTACAGAGCTTAAAATAATCCAAATTACGTTTAAAATTTGCCAAAACTAAAAAATACAAATCAAAATCGGAAAATAAAAATGTCCATGCTAATCCAAAAACAGAGTGCGCACGTGACGTCAGATGTTACAAATACAATGGTACCAAAGTAAAAAGGTGTTTTGATGAGATGATTTTATGTCGATGTTCTTCTAATAAACACCTCACTTCTACCCGATAAGCACCACAAGAGTATTTTTTAACTTTTTTTGTAACATGACTATCGTTTCTCTAAATATATGAAGCTACTCTGGGGAAACTACTTATGATGTATACGGAGGAACAAACAATTTTTATAAATGGTTAAACCCATTAACTGATTAGGCGATATCACTTACAGAAACATAGTTTTGCAAAAAACAAGTGAGTAATTACGAAATTACACTCAACTGGCACATGGTGAGGTGAACGTGGCAAGCGCTCCAGTTGTTCAAACATTATCAAGGAAAATCTTTCTTAAATAAAAAAAATAAATAATTTCATTAACCTGTCCAGGCCTTACGTAATTTAGCAAACATCAGTTTTCTTTAAAATCGATAAACATCGCACTTCTTGGAATGTGAAAGACAAAGGGGAAAGATTGAAAGATCTAAAGCAGTTATGCACAACCTTTTGAGCCATTTTTTATTTGTTCGTGGGCTGCAAGCGGTAAGTCGGTGGCGTCGCTAGCGTAGATTTTTTAAAATGCGAATTCCCTACAAGAATCCCAACGTAAAACGCTTAGACAAAGCGCCGCAGACGAAATTTTTTCTCCAATTTGAAACCAATAAATTTTGTCGATAATCATTCTGAAGTTTCAAAGAAGTTGTAAAAAAATGTCTGTGGTTATACCCTTCCGTATTTTATAAAACAAAACGGAGACAGTTAAACATATGATTTTTGATCATAGCACCCGGAAATCCGAACGATTGGTAATAAATAAGAAATATTAAAATTTTATTATGTTACGTTATACGTTTCAGAAAAAACACTTGGCCGCGTACCTAACTTTTTCCTTTTTTTCCTAGGCCAAAGATCAAACCAATGCTGTCGAAACAAAATTTAATTGGGAAATCCTTTGGAGTTATGTAAAATGAAAATCTGTAAAATTCATCAAATTTTCACGTATCAAACCATTTTTCTTAAATATTAAACAATTTATGTCCCTAGGCTGATTCTCCTTTTTTCACCAGAAATACCGATAACTTTTTGAAATTATATTTAGTCGAGTGGGTCCGCGGGCCGCACGAAATAAGCTCGCGGGTCGGATGCGGCCCTGGCGACGGGTTGTGTACCACTGATATACAGTGTACCCTGCCCCAGTGACTATGCTTTACAATATCGATCGGCTTATCCTGTCAGGGCTCTTACCAGAGATCAACTTGATGAACGTGAATATCTCTGATTGAGAGCTTCAATTGAATTTCCGGGTCATAGTCTTCGGTTACGCAAAATAACAAGACAATATTTACAAAGCTTGCATCGCTATGAATAGCTCGTAAACAGAAGTTTTGAATGTATTCTATCATTAAGGCGGCAGGTGCGAAGAGGCTGATGGAGTAATGACACACCAAGAGTACAAGGCAATAAACTAAAGTACAGCCCATTAAAACTCACTAACATCAAATAACAGTAAATAACTATCGCACCACAAGTCGTAAAGCATGTTGTTTTTTAATGTATTACTTCCATTTAATGAGTTTTTTTATTCAGTTAGTGAAAACGTAATTTGGTGCCGGCCTTATCGAACGCATTTCGTTGCTGTTCTGACTCAACCTCGTAACTACAAAAAAATTTCAAATTTTCGTATTTTAAATTATTTCACAGTAATTATTTTTGTAGCTTGCCACAATTATAATATAAACGCATAAATTTCTTTTGAATCATTTCAATTTAATATAATAATCTCCACCGATTTCGGAAGTTCCCTTCTCTCCTCAGGAATAGAGGTATATTAAAACTGTATAAAATAAAATATAAAATGATAGATGTGGATGAATATTTAGGTATTAAATGAAAAAACACATTTGTAAAACACCACTTTTATTGAATTAATAACGATCGCCAACCAGGTTTCGTCAGGGCTCATTAGTAACTAAAGATAATTAGATACAGGCACGGCACATATATATATATATACATAAAACAGTGAGTTAAAGAGACATCTGTATATAGCTTGTTTAGGCATTTAGAGGCTTTAGTAGTTTTGTTTGGATGCTCGACGCAACAACCCAGAAAAATCGAAGCTTCCGAGTCGGAAATATTAAATTGGGCATTTTTTTTCAAAAAGACAATGTCCTCCACATGCGAATCTTAAAAATGATGCCCGAACCAAAATGAATTGGTTCCCGAAAATATTTATATAAAAGAAAGTGTATTATCTCTTAGTTAAAAGTTCGCAAGAAGCATTGCCTGTTACCTTTTGTTGATCTACATCGAGGAAATTTGTCTCCCAGCAAGTTTGCATCAACAGAGTGACTAACTTTATCGAGATCACTTTTCAAACACAAAATTGAGGCAGTTAGAGATATTTTAGATAGGGACTAGGATGGACTTTATTATTTACAATTTAATCAACTATATGAATATTAAAAAATATATATATACGTTACAGATTGTTTCGTGCGAGCGATTTAAAAAACTAACAATTGATAAATTGTAAATATTCTCATAGCCGTTGTTGCATGGCGATGCATTAGTTAGTGACGTGTGAATGTATTCAACTTACAGCACTAGTTTTGTCGATAACTTTACTCTCAAATATGTCCTTGCGTACATGCAGTTGGGTTCATAAGTTTCACTTTAAAACTTGTCTGCGCGTGGCTTTCTGGCTTCCTATGACATAACCAAATTACATCATGCAATTTGGAGTTAACTTTGCACTCTGTGTTATTTTGGAGTGAAGCGTTCTAGTCTATCAAAGCGATGCAACGGAATTCGATACGAAGTTGTGTTATGAAATTACTCATAAGTGGGTCAAAATTGTCGTACTTTTTGTATGACCCGCCAAATCTAGTAGTGATATATCGATGCCTCCACCTGAAATAAAAACGTATATGTACCTACGCGTAGGATATCGACCCATCAGTATACCGCATTGTTAAAAGACCTACACTAACTGTAATAATTTACGAATGATAAATATACGTTTGTCTTAGCGTTACGCCATGCGTACATCTTACACATTCCTTTCAGTGGGTAAACATAACCTCTCTCCCAAACAAATAGTGTGTTTTGAATGAATTAATGAAATTCTTTTTTTTTTAAACCGTTAGCCTGTCATATTCTGTAGAAATGCATCGCGCCAAAAAAAACTCTGCGAATGGGGGTGAACTCCGACTAATCGTAGCATGGATTTTACATGCAAGAAGGGGCGTTGTAGTGGGGTACTGCTCATGTGTAAGCACGTCATCATTAAATTGACACGAGGAATTTAGAACAGCTGGCGTTAATGTGTTGTAGTTATGACTTAAACTTGCCTAATTCGAGGTAAATTATGTTGATCCGTCTTTGTTAAAACGCCGTGGAATGTAGTGTGCTGATGAATACTTAACGTATGTTAAGAGAATTCAAAATTAGTTTAAAATTATGAAAATATGGTAAAAGTTAAAATTTTCACCTTACGAATACTGAAAATAGGACTATTTTCTCTCCATATTTAATTAGTTTTACTACCCGGATTCGCTCAAGATTTTTTTCAATGGCATCTTGTTTTATTTTTTCACACAAATTAATCGAAAGTCAAAGCAGACGAAATTTTTTATTATTTACTATCCACCCCCCCCTTTTAGGGAGTGGAAAATTAACCCCATCCCTGCAACCCGAGGCAGATCTTTTTTTTTTCTTTAATAAGAAAGACAAATATTCCCTGGTTACGAATACTCCTACTACCATCCCAGTAAGCGGAAGATGTTGCTTGTGTCGTAAATGTAGGACTTAGCCAGCCGAGGAATTGAACTCACGACGCCTGTGTGAGACCCAAACGCGATGCCAACTCAGCCACTGATCGGTCATCTACTTCTGACTGGCCCTAGCCGTATCCCCTGTGCACTTCCTGATGGAGCAAGCTTGGTGGTTATGGCCTTTCCGTCTTCCCGACTCTGGCACGCTCCCGACCGCCCGGACCCCTCCATATCCATAGGTTCTCAGGGTATTGTTTTTTACCCCCTCCAAAATCACGCTTTTCTTAAGGGATAATCCTAACGACTGGCGCAATGTCTCCTGGGAAGGGTGACGGGAAAAAGAATCCACCAGGCACTACTTCAGAGGGACTGCCCCGGTGTCCTGGCAACGGCTCGTCCTAAGTACTCTCACTTAATCTATTTTGTTTCTCCCTTTTACTGTTTTATGTTAGTATTTTTCTCCGCGTCTCACCATGTTCATCTACGGACTACGGACGAGTAGAGCGGAGCCACCATACTCACTAGAGCCACTTTTGTCGACCGAACGTATGTACTAACCATTCTGGGCTGTGACATTTTATTAACTTCCTTCTGAATGCTATGCAGGGACACTTGAGAGTTTAGAATCATTTATAACCTTAGCTTCGTTGAACGAAAAAACGGGCACCCTAAAGGAGTAACCATAAGTTACTTATACCGAGGTGGGAAAGTGGCGGGTAACCTCAACTGCTCCTAGCGAAAATGACCTAGGAAATTCTGTAATGCAAATCCAAAAATACCACATAATTAAGCGTGTAAATTTTTTTACATATTTATTGGGTAGGAGATACAGCTATTGGCCGTTAAAGATATTTTTAAACTTGTACAACGATTTTTTCGCTTAATAAATATTCGCTTATTTAAAGTACACCTGTAGGTAGGGTAATTTATTTCTTAACGTTTGTTGAACAGATCTGAATAGCCAGGTACTTCCCCACCTTCCTCTCCCCCATCTCCTTTCTCCCACACTACTTTCAGCCTCACAACATACCCCAATCGGGGATGCCATAGTATCACTGGCTCCATACGGTTGGAGGCAGTTGAGACGCTTGTGCGGTACTCACATAAAAAATAAAATAAAAAACAATATACGAAATTCGTCCGTATTTTTTGCCGGACCTGTAACTCCGCTAATGGTACGAAGTTTATCTAAATTATCTTTTTAGACAATTTTGCAAAACATGTCGTACTCTGTGGTTTTCAGTTGGGTTATTTTATGTATTTGCGGAGACACCTTGGAAAGAATTTTTTTATAATCCACGGCCTCTGCGTTAAAAGGATGCAATCCAAGTGTCCCGAAACAATTAATCATTTATTCTGGTTTTATATTACCACCTAAAGATTTTAATGTGTTTGCAAAATTAGATTTGGCAACCACTTCATCAGGGTTTTCCACGTTCAACCCTCGAAATGCTTTTCTCTACGTTTACTGTACAAGTCCAAAAACAGACAAGTAAGCTGGTTGAAGAATCCGCGTTACATTGAGATATAGAGTAATAATCTCTAATCGGTTGCACAGTGAACTAAATTCGTTATCATGGTCATGACAAATGAGATCAATAAATAACATTATCATAAAATACTTCTGTGCTCATCTAGCCTGAATCACTCCAATCTACAAGCCCATTCTCTAAGTATTGTGATACCAATTCTTGTGGGTATTCGTTCGTATGGATAGATTATCAAACGGTTGTTTGTTTTCCCATTAACGGAAAATATGAATAATAAATACAATTAATTGATAAACTAAAGTTCTTAAAAACTTAAGACAAGATTTTTGTGCATAGCGCAAAGGGTAACAATTATTATTTTATAAACAATAATTATTAATCTAAAACACTCATCCAAATTGAAAAAACCTTCCGAGCAAAGATAAATGTCGCCGGCAGGACTCGAACCCGCACCTTTCTAATGTCCGGTTAGATGCTCTACCGTTGAGCTACGTCGGCTTATCGCAAACCCGCCAAGATAATCAATATATACTAGTGTTCCATTTAATAATTACTGTTTTTATTATATTTTCACCTGTAAATAATAAGGTTTTTTTCAATTTGGATGAGTGTTTTAGATTAATAATTATTGTTTATAAAAATAATAATAAATACAATTATATGGTATACACTGATTAGACATGTATAGAATCCTGACTCGTTTGTATTAATAATTCGCGAGGCGTCCTTTAATTCAAGATTAAGGGGGTTTTTTTTCACGGAATTTGAATGATTCATCAAAATTTCAAATATAATGTTCAAGTTCTGTTATTATTACATTATTGACCAGTTGTTTCCCAGTGATTGAATAATAACAAAACTCTCACAAAACTTGAATATTAACTTTGAAATTTTGATGAATCCTTCAAATTCTGTTAAACAACCCGCTATAAGTCCCCTTTTCGGAAATATACTCATCGGTCTGTGAGAATCATTTTTTTATATATTTATCTAATACGCGAGAATTGACTCCAAAAACTGCTTTATTTGTTCTCTCCACTGTGTTTGGGTGGCTTTAAAAAGGCTTTCATCCAACCTTTACCTTGTCTGTTATTGACGAAGGGATTTGGGACGTGGGTTTTCTTTAAGAACACATTGTACACTATTCAAAATGTCATCCTTTTATCGGGGAAAACCTTTTTTGGACAAATCGCATGTCCAGTTTTCAGTTCTTGCTCTTCCGTTGTTGAAAAAATCAGTGTTGATCTAAAGCTAGATTTTGTGGTGGGGTTCAAATTAAATTGTAAAGAAGATCTATTTATTCCATGTTTCTTCGCAGTAGCACGCAGTGCCACTCCCCCTTATTTCTTCGGGGGCTTTATCCAGTTACTCAACTGTATATTTTGACATGATGCGTAAACAATTAAAACCAAAATTGAGAAAAAAAAATGATATAGTAATTGGCTTGTATTTAACTTAGTAATTGGCACCGGGCCAATAACGGTCATTTGTTATTTTATTTACCTCAAATTTACGCAGGGAAGTTTTTTTTTGTGTTATTCGTCTTTTGTAAATATGAACCAAATCCAGTTTTTCATTAAAAAAATCATAGTAACTGGCCGGGGGGACCATTACTACAGCTTATAACTTTTGGAGCAATAGCTATTAGCCACCCACTTAAAACCACTAATTATAACGTGAAAGCCAACAAAACCAACAATAAAGCATTTACATACAAGATCAGATCGGACGGCAAACTCACTGTACCTCCTTATAAGCTACAACGGTAAATTCAACCTAAAAAACAAACTTCTCATTTACACATCGACAATCCGACCAAAATGAACATACGCATCACCCATACGGGCTTCTTCAAATATGGGCTCGAAAATTCCTCCACTCCGAAAACATATAAATGATTTAACTAAAACACTTTACTCCAAATTAGAATCGAACTCGAATCCGTCTATCTCCAACCTCGGCCGCTGGACCCCCAGCAGCGACCCCCTCCATCTCCTCCCAAATTCCATCTTATAGCCTCCATTACCTTAGTGAGCTGGCTTATATATAAGATTGCTTAATTTTTATTAACATTTTTGATTAATTACTTACCTACTTTAATCAATGTTCGTTTTTGTTTACAATTTGTCTATTCTTACATTATTGTGTTCTATGTTTATCATTTGTCTATACAAGACATTATTATTTTTTAGTATTCTATATATTCCTGATGAAGAAAGCATTGCTTTCGAAGCATGTTGCTATCTGTGTATATTAATAAAGTTGTGAATACGAAGTAATTTTTAAATTAATTAATTGTTAATTATACTATTAAATAATCATGTAAACAATTCTTTGATACACAACATAAGCATATGGAAGCTATTGGCTGTGTTTCACTGATAAGTTTATTGCTCGTGGAACTACAATAACATCATATGTTGCTACTATTATTGGCCTTCCACTGGCCGGGAAGGCTCCACAATGAAGGGTAACAAATAATCGATATTTCAATTAAAAATTTAGTTCATTGAAGTATTATAAATACGCATTGTTTCATATGGCATTCAGATGCACTGTGCTCGATAGGTACAGGAAACCCTCTGTAAAGAGTTTGTTACGAGCTTTCGAATAGGGGTTGTTCTTAGACGTCAGTATTTTTTGTTGAGAGATGGCGAGGTACTTAGAACAGAGCGTTACTGTTGGATGTCTAGGGTTAATAATTACTGTTAATCGCGTGGAAACTATTGCTAACGTATTACAATATTTTTTACAGATAATTAACTGCGGCGGAGATCATTACTATTTTAATTACTTTGAGTATAACTAACTAACTAACTATCACGCCATTTTTCCGAAGGGGTAGGCAGTGAGGACGGACCGCCAAACAACCCGATCTTGGCATACACTTCTTGATTCATTCACATTCATACGTCGCCTCATACATTATCTTCTGTTATTCCGACTTCTGACATTGTCCGACTCAAGTATTTGATTCACTTGATCGTGCCATGTTTTTCTCGGGCGTCCCCGGCTTCTTCTTCCATTTAAATTTGCGTCATATATTCTCCTTACATTCCTTTCTTCGTTCATTCGCTCTACACGCCCAAATAATCTAAGCCATCCCTTCTTGATCTTACTCATTACGCTCAATCAGCATAGCATTCTTTACGAATCTCACCCATTTTTCACACGATCATACATTGATTTACCACAAATTCGCCTCAGAGATCTCATTTCTACGGCATTCAGTATACTTTCATCCTTCCTCTGCCAGTAGTTCCACGCCTCACTGCCACACATACATAAAACATGATGTTCGTTTGTATTAAAATAATAAGGACTGTGGAGGGACGTAGCAAGGCTACCACATTTTAATATGCAATGTTATTCATCCTCATTATTCTATAAAATCTTCAAAACCGTTTTTCGTATTTATAAAACGGAAGTTAATAAATAAATATTAAAAAAAGATTCTTCCGCATAAATCAATATGCATGTGATATTTAATATTAAATGTTAGTATTCTAACATTTTACGGATACGATTGCATAAACAGAAATAATATACTCGTACACACATAGAAATAATTGAATGTTCGAACAGGTGTAAATAATTAATATTAATATTATGTAAATTAAATCCTCAGCACGGAAAATCCCAGTGAAAATATCGCACTTCTCGTCTTAGTCATCTCGCCAGGTTCCAGATAGTCAGCTCGCCTTACGATTGTGGGTCAGAGGTTCAATTCAATGACCAATTTCCAAACTTTATGCATGAACTTAAAATTGAACTCCCTACAAGTGTTCCCTACCCACTAAGTCTCAAATCCTCCCAAATTAACAATTTATTAGCAAAATATATTTATAAAAATGGCATTAAAATTTAAGTCATTATGGATTAAAAATACATGAATTTACACTGTAACTTATATGCTTCAATTTTATTTGACCAAAAATATTATATCTTGTTTAAAAGTAACTAATTTTAAGAACAATCTGTACTATTAAAATTTAACTGATTAAATCTAACTGATCGAACTTAATGGATGAAAGCCATAAAAAAAGATATAATAATTTTTTTTAACTTGTAATTAAAAAAATTATAATAAAACATTTATTATTATAATTTCTTCAAAATATTGGTATTCACTTTGTGGCGCCATTGTTTATAAATTTATTAAAAAAAATACTTTGTTTTCAACACTTTATTAATATACACAGATATCAACATGTTTGGAAAGCGATGATTTTTCTTCATCAGGAATATATAAAAAACTAAAAAACAATAGACAAATGTTCTATGTTTATCATTTGTCTATACTTGACATTATATTTTTTTAGTATTCTATATATTCCTGATGAAGAAAGCATTGCTATGGAAAAAATCTTTGTATATGTATTAATAAAGTGGCGAATTCAAAGTTTTTTTTAATTAATTCATTTATTATTATCATTATAATACAAAATGATTAAACAAGTACATATTTTTTAATTATTTTTATAAACAATAATTATTAGCCTGAAACACTCCTCCAAATTGAAAAAAAAACCTTCCGAGAAAAGATAAATGTCGCCGACAGGACTCGAACCTGCACCCTTCTGATTGCCGGTCAGAAGATATTTGATATTGATATTTGACAAGTCAAAGCATTTTCCACCAATAAAATGTAGACATAATTTGTCTCGACGCCATCTATTGAGGGATTTAGCCGTTATAAGCCTTTCTCATACTAATAATGTTGGTTGTTTACAGGTGAAATATAATAAAAAACAGTAATTATTGAATGAAACACTAGTATATATTGATTAACTTGGCGGGTTTGTGATAAGCCGACGTAGCTCAACGGTAGAGCATCTGACCGGCAATCAGAAGGGTGCAGGTTCGAGTCCTGTCGGCGACATTTATCTTTTCTCGGAAGATTTTTTCAATTTGGATGAGTGTTTCAGGCTAATAATTATTGTTTATAAAAATAATTGTTACCCTTTCTGCTATGCACAAAAATCTTGTTAAAAAAAAAAACTTTAGTTTGTCAATTAATATATATTTTTTACTTCAAAAACATTCAGGGTGTATCAGGACATACCAGACAAACATTAACCATACTGATTCTTGAACTTATTTGGAATTCTGGTTTTTGGTAACTTTCTTTTTCAGGTAATTTTTTTTTTTTAAACAGTTGGTATTAGAGATTTATTGTACGGGTGGGGGATCGGGCGGTTGCTCGATTTAGACCAGTGAAGACTTATGAAAGAATTTCCCGAAAAAAAAACATAAAACTCATCTTTTCAGACAATCATATAAATAAATTGAAGAAATGCACACATAAATTGTTTAGCTAGGTTAGCCGGTTAGTGCTTACCTAAACTCACTTATAGAATAAGTCATTTTTTTCGTCAAATTCGTCCACGCCCGCAACACTGTAAATAATTAAATGTGTAAAAATGTAAATATCTATTAAAAACTTCTTAAACTTTCTAAGGTCAGTTTATAAATATTCTCCAGTCCTAAAAATTATAAATATTTCAAATAAATACCAACTCTTCTTGTGCCACCGATCTTCTAATAAATGTAACATTAAGAGAAAAGGAGGATAAAATAGCAACTATAAAAAAAAAATACCTTTTTAAGCTTAAATTTTCTTATAAAACTGTGTTCATCTGAAGCGATCTGCCAGGTAAGTATTTTTTTTGCATCTGTTTGTACATAATTAGATAGAAAATAGGAAGTAATATTTGTACAGCGCCCTTGAGGTGATTTTTCACAAAAAAACGGCGTTATACAAATCATCAAATTATTATTATTTTGTTGTTTGATTGTTAAACAACAGTATCAACGAAAAAAACTAAATAAATTTCATCAGAGACCAAAATTTCATTTATAATTTTTTACTACAAATAAGCTCAAGAGTTTGTCGGATATATGCTGATACACCCTGTATATTTGGTGAAGTAGATTATCCGTGAATATCCGTCATTTTCGATTTCATCCCTCACAACCAACAACAGGGTAAGCACTGTAGCAACATCATAACTCGAGCCCTAATCAAGCTTTACGTCATAAAGACGAGCAAAACAACAAACTCACCGCTTCGTCGGCCACGTTGATGCAGTCCGTGAGTGTGAGCGAGACGATGCGAGGAGTCAGGCACGCCCACAGACCGGCCTCGGTGACTTCGTTGCAGCCGGCTAGCTCCAGCTCGAATAAAGCCTGAAAAAAAGATAAATATTTATTGACTGAATGAAATAATATCATGATGTGCCGATTCAATTCAGCGAGCTAAAGGTAATCATCGTGACCTCTTTATAAGAGCCGCTTTTAGAAGTACTGGGTCATTGAATCGAATCGGCTTGACAGAGTACTAAAAGTTTTCTGCTGGTCAAGACTTTATGTCAATTTGAATAAGAGTATACAAGGTCGAAATTTAAAAAAAGATTTAGTAACGTTAACGTTTCAAAAAAGATAAGTATATAAAGTTATAATAAAAATAAAAATAAAGTAGAGGAAAGTTTAAAAATCGTTTTAATTAACCATTATAATGAATTTCCATTACGAATTGTCAGTATCAAAAAAAGAAATGTTAAAATATTAATATTTATATATATTTTTTAATTTCAATGCAACATCGTTGTATATCAATTCAACTCATTATGGGATTGTTAAATATTGGGTATTAAAAAATTTTCAAAGCAAATATGTAAATAAACATACAAAAACAAAAAAAATATATACATAAACAACAGGAAAATAACATAAATAAATGTACAGGCTTGAAACATACAGATACAATAGAAATATATAATAACGTTTTACATGAGAGAAAATGGTGTACCAACATCAGAATCTACAAAGCTTAGCACGACGGCTATCAGAACAGAGCTGGTACCTGTAAAGAATAGTTTTCCAAATAGCATTTAACGAATGAGATTTCAGAACGTCATTTTGAGATTTGTTCGAAGCGTACACTTGCCTCAATTCCTCGGGCAACTTGTTATAACTGGTGTAGGCAATGTATTCCAATGATTTCAGTCCGTATGTTGTGGAGTGTATTTTTGATATGTGTAGTTTGTAGTGTTGTGTACTTTTCTGAATTCCAATATTGGCAATTTCGGCACGTAAAATATAAGTTTAGTTAATTTTGTGATATAGGAAATGAAGGTTTATACTTTTTCAAAAACTTTCTTAGTCTAAGCGCAACATTGAAAATAATCAACAATGGTACTATGAGCTCTGTCATTATTTTGACCACAAAAATGGATGTAATACTAGGTTTATTTGATTGGGTGATTGCAGATTTTTTGTTCTTATTTAATTATAAAGCACCAACAGTTCTGACGTACTGTCTGCTGAAAGAAAGGTAGTCAAAGGTACAAACGCCTTGGCAGCATACCTGCTCTAACCGATATCGCTCTTCTTTGTCCCTCAATATGCTCAATGTCCTTCAGGTCATCTGTGATAATACGTCCCAAGTATTTGACGTTACGAACGACATCCATTTTCCTTCCATCTAGCCATACTGGGGGTGTTTCCATGATTTCGTTTTTACATTTGAAAACCATAACGATTGATTTGGACATAATACATATAAGTCTTAGATGTAAGTCACTAATTATAAGTTTGAATTATGTAGTTTCTAGTTATAAATCTTACCTGTAAGCCATTAGTAATAAATACTCGTATAAGATGTAAATTATTAGATACAAGTCTAAGTGATAAGGTATGGGTTAGATAAATTGCGTTGTAAAGCGCCTTTGAGGTGATTTTCTCACGAAAGCTGTGCTATAGGAATAATCCATTTATTATTATTATCTTCGGGATTTCTGATTTTCAGATGACAAAATATTTTATTCAATTTGTATTCGGTAGATAGTTGAGTTTCATTAACGTTCTTATTGGTTTACGATGTACATTCGGGATTTCGGCTTTAGGATGTAAGCTTTCGGGGTCATGACCCAATGCTGGTGTACACACACACATAACTATCTATTGAATAATTTATTGGGTAGCTTGGATCCTACGTGATGTTGACAGGCCACATACAAGGTTTTCATGTTAAGGCAGCGTAACCACATTTTATCCATGCAAACCTAGACTACTAATATATTATCTATTTAGCTATACTTAGGTAACCATATGTTTGTTAATTTATTTAGACAACTCTGAAACTGAAGAAACTCCGAGTAATAATTTAATAAATAAATGGAATATGCGTTGTGCGCTGACTAAATAATGGGAGAATTAGTTATATCCAATTTTTTTTTTAACTTATTGAAGTTTGTAAACCTCATTGTAATATTAAATCATTGAAGATAATATTAACACATCCCAAAATGAACCACGAAACCGAAAAAACAACAGAAATTAAAAACATTTCAGTCGCATCTGGGACTCGAACACAGGACCTCTAAGTATCCGGGGTAACCGCTTAAACAACTTAGCTAATGAGACCAGTTCAATTTACGTCATTTACACCGATATCATACTTCAAGTTCAAGACTTCTTAACATTATCCTCCATTTTTATAAATCCCATATTATTGGCTGCTATCCTTATGATGATTGCAAAGTTTCATCCCGAACTCAATTGCAATCGGAACAGAGTCTCGGATATACCTACCCGATTTTATTTATATGAGACATCTATTGACTTATTTTATAAGTCTGGAAAGATATATTCTTTTTTTTTTTTTTTTACTCTGTTCCAGAGTAAAGTTAGCCTCTCAGAAGCAGGGTGTATTATACAGAGTCCGCAGATACTTTAACAGTACACAACGGCTGACCCTGTACAAATTGCAAGTACGCCCCACTGCAGAATTTGGCAACCACCTCTGTGCAGAAACAGGCGGTACGTTTGATAGATTCGCCTATCTTAACAAACAGATTGCAATCTTTAGAGTACAAACGTCAGGTGGGAATGCTGTCCTTGTTCTACTGGTATTTTAATGCAAGATGCTCTGGAGAACTAGCGTCATTGATCCATTCGGCACAGTCGCTAAACACGCCAAACGCGCGCCCAACATTTGCACACGGTTGACATTTGTCACAAGAGAACGGGTCGCTTCTACGACTCGTTCTTTTGTTCAACAGTTCGGATGTGGAATGATCTGCCGGCCTCTGGGTTTCCTTCCTTCTACAACATGGGTCTCTTCAAGACCCAAGTTCACTCCTTCCTATCCTCTACAAGACCCTCCACGTAGCATTCCCAAAGATGATATAGGCCTTGATGGAATTGAGGAAAAATGTCCCAGGGCCTCCTGTGTGGAGTATTCTCCGTAAATTAATTATCTTCGTTTCTCTTTAATCCCTGTTGTTATTGGTTCGCCCCCTTTTGCTTTCTCTAAAGTGGGTAATTATCCTTGATGTCCCCTTTCTTCGTTGGGTCTCTTTACACTTCGAACTACTTACCTAACATTTACTTAGTTTTAAGTTTACATAAAATTTCAGATCTTGGCAATGTCACCTCCGCTTTTCATCCTTATCACTTAAGTACACCTATGATTATTATTGAACAGGGCAATGTTATTTTCATTAATGTGTATATGTACACTATATATCCCTTATTTTCATACACTTTTTTATTGTACTGTATAAAAAACCGATCGTTTGATGGTCGCAAATATCAAAAGCATGCAGCGAAAGCAAAATAAAAATTGACAGTGAAATTATTGAAAATGTAAATGATATGAAATACTCAGGAGTTGTATTAGATGCGCAAATTAACTTTAATAAACAAGCTGAATATGAATATAAAAATGAAATTGGAAAGAAGATTTACTTTTTAGGAAAAATTCCTCCAAAAATGTCCAGAAAGACGACACTTACAATTTACAACTCTATTATTGCTACACATTTTAACTACTGCTCAACGATTGTTTGACGACAGAGAACAGAACCAATTACAAGTTCTCCAAAATAGAGCAATGCGAACAATACTAAAGCGAAATAGATACTAATTCAAAAGTAGCTAAAATGTGAAACAAATGGTCACATTGAAGGCAATGATTGTTATGCATAAAATCAGAAACAATTTGTTATATATATTTTTCCAAAAAAAATATTTACTACATGGAAATTCACAGACATAATACAAGAACATTTAAGGAAATTAGACTACCGAAAAAGAACAAGGCCAATACGTAAAATAGTTTATTTTATAAAGGGATGAAATGCTATAGTGATCTGCCGGACCCAATTAAAATTGCACCCATTAATACATTTAAAATATATTGTGAAAACCACATTAAGTTGACCAAGAAAAAATACATTAGTTTCAAATTATCATTAACTATGGTATATGTAAAGTACCCAATAGTATACAAGTTACAATAATTATTTACATTTAATAGTATATAAGATACAATTAGTCATTTTGTAAACTTATATGTACAAATAACTTAAATGTACAAATAACTTAAATGTACAAATAACGAAAATAAAACAATAACAAAACACCCGTAATAATTTTTTCACTCGCCTGGAAATTGTTTCGACATACTAGCAGTCCACAATGGAGTGCTGATACCAGCCCTGATGTATGGTAGTGAGGCATGGAACTGGTAGAGGAAGGATGAAAGTATACTGAATGCTGAAGAAATGAGATCTCTGAGACGAATGTGTGATAAAACCATGTATGATCGTGTGAAAAATGTTGAGATTCGTAAATAATGCAAGGCTGACGTATGCGTAATGAGCAAGATTAAGAAAGGGACGTTTAGATGGTTCGGGCATGTAGAGCGATTGAATGAAGAAAGGAGTGTAAGGAGAATATATGACGCGAATTTGAATGGAAGAAAAAGCCGGGGACGTCCGAGAAAGACATGGCACGATCAAGTTAATCAAATACTTGAGTCGGGCCATGTCAGAAGTCGGAATAACAGAAGAGAATGTATGAGACCATGTATGAATGTGAATGAAGCAAGAAGTGTATGCCAAGATCGAGTTGTTTGGCTGTCCGTTCTCTCTGCCTACCCCTGCGGCGAAACGGGGTAATGGTTAGTTAGTTAGTTAGAAGACAAATTTTTCTTATATCAAAAAATTCATATTATTCACGTTATTGTAAATAACTATTCTTTAGATCCCCAAATCGATGAAGCCAAGACTCATTTTAGTTACTTTTGGTGTACGAACCTGACCTGACCTGGACAAATGGACATGAAATACTCCGACAAATGTAGGCTATTCCATGTCTTTGCACGCCAGTATTGCTAGCAGCTAGTAGGGGACATGAACTGCCCTACTTCCATGAATCAATAACAGTTGTAAGCATTCGCATGCCAATACCATTTATTATATTCTGCAGTAAAACTTAACCTTGCATTCATTATTGTACGTAAACCTTTGTATTAAAAAAAATATCAAGTCTTCTAGCTTTCTGAATCCAAGATCATAATATTAATAGAATTAATAAGAAATGTTTTGTGTAAACCACTGTTTAATATTTATATGAATATATAAATCTACAAATATACATAAATATTAAATAGAAATAATGACAATTATAGACAAATGAAAAAAAATAATAATATAAGAATAGACAAATTACCAACATAAACAAAAATTAACAATAAGTGATGAAAGTAAGTTACTTAATTAAAAATGTCAAAAGTAAATGAAAAAAAAATGAATAAAATTATAAAAGAAAATTAAAAAAAACATATGTTTTTATTATAATAAATAAAATTAAGAAAATAACAAGGCATAAAAAAATCCAAGTTGTTGTTATTATAATTTTTCTTAATAATATTCAAAATATAATCTTTATTTTATTACTCTAATTTTCAGAGTGGAAGATACTCTCAGTATCGCCCTGGTGAATGACCACCATTCAGAATTGAAACGTTGCTTGAAATAGCTTTTAGCCGTGCTTGGTGACCAGATTTGAATAGCCAGGTATTTCCCCACCTCCCCCTTCTCCTTCCTCTTCCCAATACCTTCAGCCTCATAACATTCCCCAATTGGGAATTCCATAGTCTCACTGGCTCCAGACGGTTAGGAGCAGTTGGGTATTCATATAAAAAAATTAAAAAATTACGACAGCAGAGATATTTTGAAAACTTCGATTTTGACACAAATTCTCCCACATCTCGCTCTGCAACAGGGTCCATTACTGCGTAAACCTTTTTAAGGCCCCGCATTAATCTCCGAGAATTTAGATTTAGGCAAAAGGTCTGTCTAGCATCGGCTCTGAATCCCGACTGACCGCTGTTGAAAGGCAGATATGATCATTCGAAAGATAGAAAGAGCGCGCCAATGCGAAGAGCGATTAGAATAAATGGGCGTAAGTGACAATTGTAAAAATATTAATAAAACACGACATATTTAAGATAGATCAAAAATCTCTTATGATGAATGTCTTAAGTAGCATTTAAAGAAACACTATGATTTTTTTTCAAACCTATAACATGTTAAATAACAGAACAAACCCTTTTTTTTTTTAATTTTCGGAGTATACTTTACGATTTTTTTCTATCGAGGGAATTTCATATAATTACATTTTCATCTCGTTGACTGATTAGAGATTATCTTCAAAAATAATAATAATTTTTTTTTAAGTACTTAAAACCTCCAGTTTTTAGGGATATTTGTAATATATCCATAGAAATTCTGTTTTGCAGAGCCTTTAAGTGATGCCGGAGTTCGTTTGTTTTTCATGAAGCATTCGAATTTGCTGATTTGATCGACTTTTTCATACGTTTCACACTTCAATAAAGTAGACATTTGCTTGAACTCTTCATTTGGCTTAGTTCGAGCTTCGATCTTAAAAATATTGCTCAATCATTATAAAACAACACTTTTAATATAATTCTGCATCAATTTTTAAGTAATTTTTCACTTACAGTTAAAAGTTATCGCACTTGAAAAATATTCAGGGACTACTTTACTGTAGTTACGTTTTTGCCATATTGTTCGTATCTGAGAGTCGACATTTATATTGCGCCGCCGAGCGGATTAAATGCGTACTACATAAATACTTCAGAATAAATAAAATAGTTCAGAATACCAAATTATATCACCTACCGTGACGACAGACTTGCCAACAAAGGAGGCGGAACCGCCATCTTGGTTAAGAATAACATTGATCACCGTCTAGCACATTCCTTCTCTAATGAAAACATTGAATCCACATCGGTAATAATAAATACTTCTTCAGGACCGCTCAAATTTATTTCAGTCTACTCACCCCCAAAACGAAAACTAATTCCATCAGAATTAGATAAACTCTTGGCCGAAAATGTCCCCACTATAACAGCTGGAGACATGAACGCAAAACACGGATCGTGGCATAGCCAACGTGAAAATTCCAAAGGGATCATACTCGCAAAGTACGCGAGTACAAACCCCATCGTAGTCGATGCTCCGGATAGACCGACGATACATCATCACAACGGTAGGCCGGACGTGATCGATATCGTCATCCTCAAAAATACGAATCATTTACACTCCCTCCGAGTACTCAACGAATTAACTTCTGACCACGATCCAGTCCTCCTTACTTTAACAGGAGGCTCTAACCCTCTGGTCCCCGATAATCTTCCACGTACAAAAATAAAATGGAATAAATTCAACGAACTTCTAAGCAAAAACATAATAATACCTACCTCAATTCCCAACGAAGCCACTTTAAATGTTGCCACTTCCAATTTAATTACAACTTTAAAATCATGCATCACCGAAGCGTCCGATGAGATTCCCAACGACACAACACGTCACGGAATACCCGAAGAGATCAAAGATCTTATTAGGGAAAAAAATCTTGTGAGAAAGGAATGGCAGAGATCTTGCAATCCGATAGTTAAACAACATCTTAATCGTTTAAACAGAGAGGTACGGAATGCCCTCAGTGAATTTCGCAACGAACGTTGGCACGAGTTTATCACATCACTAGAAGACGACAAAGCAGCTTACTGGAAGCTCTCCAAATCGCTCCGACGCCCGACAACAAAAATCTCTCCAATTCAAGGACTAAACGGACTAGTATACTCCGCTGCGGATAAGGCTGAAGCCTTCGCAGATAGCCTTGAAAATCAATTCAGTCCCAACACGGAACACGATAACCCAGCTTTCGTCGCAAAAGTGGATTCAAAAGTAAAATCTATTTTAAATCTAGATCCTGAAGACCCCCCAATCAGGTGCACAACTCCTAAAGAAATAATTAACATTATTAAAAAATTAAAGAAAAAAAAGCAGCCGGTCCTGACGGCATCTCAAACAAAATCTTAAAATACCTTCCAAAAAAAGGCATCTGCGCCTTGACAGCCATATGCAATGCATCACTCCGACTGCGTTGTTTTCCAAAGGATTTTAAAATAGCTGACGTAATTTTAATCTCAAAACCAGGCAAGGACCCACTATTAACGGAGAATCATAGGCCTATTAGCCTCCTTCCATGCCTAGGTAAAATCCTGGAAAAAGTGATTCTAACAAGACTAAACGCCTTTACTCAGGACAGTAAATTCCTGCCAGACTTTCAACATGGTTTTCGAGCAGGTCATTCAACCTCTCATCAACTCCTGCGTGTTGTTGAATACATCACGGAGGGATTTAATACTAATAAAAAAACAGTCATTCTTTCACTCGACGTAAGTAAAGCTTTCGACAAAGTCTGGCATAACGGCCTATTATACAAAATGAACGCTCTAGGTTACCCTTTAAGACTTACGCAATTGATAGCTAGCTACCTAAGAGATCGATTCCTTCAAAGTCAGAATAGAAAATATTTACTCGACATTACGCCCCCTCTCAGCCGGGTTCCTCAAGGCAGTCAACTTTCTCCATCCTTGTACAATATCTACTCAAGCGATATCCCAAAACCTATAAATCACAATATTAAAATCACCCAGTTTGCGGATGACACTAACATCATGTCTAGTTCAACTGCCGAACTCACCGCCTCAATGCGTGTTCAGCAGCAAGCCGCTCTCACCGAAGAATGGTGTAAAAAGTGGCGTATATCAATTAATCCAACTAAAAGCGCCGCGACCGTTTTCTCAAAGACACGGCCGAAACGGCCCCCATTCATTAGACTGTTTGGGGAAAAGGTACCTTGGGAAAAGTCAATTAAGTACCTAGGTGTCACGCTTGACTCAAAGCTCACCTGGATGAAACATATCACCGAAAAAGTCAAATCGGCAAATAAATACCTTTCCGCACTCTACCCGATGATGGGCAAGAAAAGTCGTCTATCAACGGATAACAAACTACTACTTTACAAAACTACCATAAGGCCGTGTTTCACGTATGCATGTCCTATTTGGGGGCATGCCACTACAAATCATATTAAAAAAATTCAAATATTCCAAAACAAAGCCATTAGACTCGCGCTAAACGCACCCAAGTGGAGTAGAATCTCTACTCTCCACAACGATTCCAACATTCCGTTGATAAACGATTTCATTGTCACTCAGGCTTCTAAATTTTACGGCGGCCTAAAAGGCCACTCAAATCCAACAATAAATACGCTCGCAAATTACAGCGGAAACGATAAATTCAAATATATGAAACCGAAGAATGTCCTACGTAAGGAATAATTTTAAAACCTGCATACAGCCGCAGTATAGTTTTTAGTTCTCATTCAACAAACCCAAATTCATTAAAATCACCGTAAAGTATCAATAGATAATCTTATATAATTATGTTAGAGCCAGTAAACTCATTGTTTAGGATCTCTGTGAACAAATAAATTCAAAGTTCAAAGACATTTTTCACTTTGGCAGATAGATACAAATCATTCTATTGAAATGATACATTAGTCGAGCATACAAAACTGGATCTGTCGGAAGTTTAGCGCGAACTACCGCAGCTCATACAAAAAAATGATATTTTGTGAATAAAAATCCAAACGGTATTTTTAATCCACTTAACGGTAAGAAGTAGGCATCATAATTAATCATCATAATCTCAAAGGCTTTTTTTTTCACCAACTGTTTTAGGATTGCGCGAACATGTGATTATTTTCCAATAAATAGAACATTCTATTTAATGTTGAATAATCTCATTCATTTACGTCATTTTTTTCTATTCATACCAGCTAGGGTAATTCAGTTACAGGTTACAATGATTTTAAATTTATAAATCTCTACCTGCATTTGATTTATGTATAAAAACACTTTACACTCAAACAGTGGATATCCGCTTTCAAATAATGCTGATTCAAATTTAATCCAATCTTAAGATTTGTCAATACAACTTTATTTTTTTATTCAATAAATGTATAATTACTTTGTGGTGTAATCATTAATAATCATTAAATATCATTATTTTTTTAATAACTATCTTATTTTCTATACTACTTGTGTTTTTGTTGAACTTGTTTGTATTTCGCTTCATATTTCTTATTGTTGCATTAAATTTGTTATAACTGCGTTAATGAAAAAATTGTTTTGTTTAAAATATTCAAGTTCACATTAAGATACGTAAAATATTTACAAATCGCAGTTTAAGTTTATATAATTATTTATTCCTATTTCTGTTTTAGAGAGAGGAGTTTTTTTAAACAGTTATTATGTAACATAGAAGAATTAATATTTAAAGTAGTAGTAGGTAATATAAACTTCCTAGCTTTTTTTTATTTTGCTTGGGTACTCCAGAGCTGTCTACAGCTTTGATAATGTATGCAACTTGAAGAACCTTTCGTAAAATTTTCGTTCGTAACTGGAATAAATTTGTATCTCATCTCATTCGAAGACACGGACTTAATTCAACGATGTCAATTTTTTTGATTAAGAACCTAACTTGAATGAAATTTAAGTTTTTTTGCAGGAGGCCTAACTCTGACGCGATGTTTCGATTATATATATATATTTCGATTATATTTCGATTTCGATATCTTATTTTCTATACTACTTGTGTTTTTGTTGAACTTGTTTGTATTTCGCTTCATATTTCTTATTGTTGCATTAAATTTGTTATAACTGCGTTAATGAAAAAATTGTTTTGTTTAAAATATTCAAGTTCACATTAAGATACGTAAAATATTTACAAATCGCAGTTTAAGTTTATATAATTATTTATTCCTATTTCTGTTTTAGAGAGAGGAGTTTTTTTAAACAGTTATTATGTAACATAGAAGAATTAATATTTAAAGTAGTAGTAGGTAATATAAACTTCCTAGCTTTTTTTTATTTTGCTTGGGTACTCCAGAGCTGTCTACAGCTTTGATAATGTATGCAACTTGAAGAACCTTTCGTAAAATTTTCGTTCGTAACTGGAATAAATTTGTATCTCATCTCATTCGAAGACACGGACTTAATTCAACGATGTCAATTTTTTTGATTAAGAACCTAACTTGAATGAAATTTAAGTTTTTTTGCAGGAGGCCTAACTCTGACGCGATGTTTCGATTTTTTTTTTTAAATAAAAGAATAACTTTGTTTACATCACTTTTATTTATACTTTAGCCGACCGGGTTTCGCTACTACCGTAGCTTCTTCAAGGCAGTATACAATTAAACTATGAACTAAGATGCACATGTGTTATAGATTGATACAAACAGGCTAGTGATGGGCTACGGGTGGGAGATCAGCAGGTACCTGCTGACCGGGAGGGGTATGTACTTTGTGTAATGGGAATAATTTAAGGATTGTACTTTTATTTAAATTTATTTTATTATTTATGAGTCTACTATTAGTGTTTTTGGCTTTCCTTATTTCTAATGCTTCTAAGTTATCTAGTCGAATACCGGTTACATTTTTATGCAGTAAACTACTGCCTGTATTTTTATCGAATGTGTGATCTGTTTCTAAGAGATGGGTAGAAAATTCGGAGAACTCATTATTATTTAGACATCTTAAGTGTTCTTTTACACGGATATTAACATTACGCGACGTTTTGCCTACATAGAACGCCGAGCAATCATTACATTGAAGTGAATATATGCCTGAGTGGCCTAAACTGTCTTCTTTATCTTTACCGTTAATTAAAAATTTACCTAAACTATTGTCTATGTAAAATGCTGGTTTAATCTCTGACGGAAGGTTTTTAATGCTTTGTTGGGAAAAGTTATTGATATATAAGATTCCACGCTAATGGTACGGTTGATTATTATTATTTATTATATTATTATTAGGGGGGGTACTGTTGAATAAAATCTAATTTGACGACATTTTTTAAAGTTTTTTATTTAGTATGTTAATGACTAAGTTTTCATGATAACCGTTATTTATTGCGATTTGTTTAATTATGGATAGCTCTAGTGAAAAATTAGCATTTGATAACGGGACCGTAACCAGCCGGTGAATCATTGAGTGGAAAGCGGAATGTTTGTGGGAGGTTGGATGATTTGAGGTGTTATGGATGGTTATGTCTGTATAAGTGGGTTTACGGTAAATTTTAAAATCTATTTTATTGTTTATAACTGATATATAAAATTTAAAGTGGTGTTGATTCCTATTTCCATGGTGAATTTAATTTGCTTATGGAAGGAGTTTATTAGTAGGAGGAAGGAGTTAAGTTGGCACTCCGTACCTGTCCATATACATATATACCTGTCCATATAAATGTATAAAAACTTTGCTGTGAAATACAGAGTTCTGTGTATTGATATATATTTTTACAAACAGTGTCTAAAAATGAAATTGTTTCCTAACTATTTGAATATGAATTTTAAACATTTAAAAAATAATACCCCCATATCTAAACTGTCCATATTTCAAGCAAAAATGGCGTGGTTAAAAGTGATGTAAACAAAGTTATTGTTTTATTTTTTAAATTATAGTGTCACATCACCAAGTTACCGGTTCATATGAAAAAAAAAAAAAAAAATTATTACTAAATTTCATGGGAATAATATATAGAAGCTTATATACCTCATCTTAATCTTCAATAATTGATGAAGATAATATTAATAACTCATGATTAAAATATGAAACTTTTTATTTTTTTTATTTAATGATTTTAGCTAAGTACCAACCGGCTAGCCTAGCTAAGCAATTTACGGGTGCACTTCTTCAATTTATGGATACGATTTGTCTGAAAAGATGGGTTTTAAGTTTAGATCTTAATTCTATCGAGTCTTTGATAATTCTTAAGTCATTCGGCAGTTCACTGCAGGCCTTAGGTCCTGACACTCCGAAAGCACGATCACCGAACTTAGTATTAGGTGTGCGTTTTGGTTCCT
>JAHDVE020005628.1:0-33986 GCA_022606495.2 Halesus radiatus
CTGAATAGGTCAGCAGTCAGTAGTATGATTCGGGTGCCGAACAATTTCCCATAGTTTAGAAGTATCAGGCGCCAGCCGCTGCCTCCTGGATCAGGGCCGAGTCCGACGTGGCCGCCGCGCCACGCCGCACCGGACGGAGGGCGCGCTCGAGAGTGCGCCCTGTCGACGGGACCGGTGCTTCAAAGGGGGCCAAATTACAGTGGTGGCGAAAGGTTCGTTAGCGCTTTGTGATTCTAGGCATTAATCAAAAACGTTCCGCCAGCATCCCCAAAGACTTCTCAAACTTCGCCCGCAGCCGACTGCGACTACCGCCCGCTATATTACTGGCTATACTCCAGATGAACCACGACTATACGGTGACTATAAATACTACGACTATACGGTGACCGCTGATGAGCTGCCTGTTTCCATACTACTTGCAGCATTATTTTATCAAAATTGAAGTTAGATTAATGTAGTCATTGAAAAGATTAACCGATAGAAGTGTATTGTGGGCGTGTCTGCGTGTCCGAAGTATAATCAATTTTATCATATTTTTTTGATGATATTGTTAAATAACTTATAATCAGGTGCATTGACCGGTATGGGGCAAGCTGAAAGATTTCTTAAATTTTCAATAAACTTAATTATATTCACTCCGTTTTTGCTTTTTTTTTACTAGTTACTCTACACACCACTTCTAACTGCCTAAAATATTTTTTGTAATCCCCTTAATAATATTTACATTGCTCGCTTGAACATGAACTCTCTCTTTCTTCAAGTGATGAGAAAACCTTTGAAATCCATACCCACTTTTTAAAATCCCATTACAAGCTTCATACCTTTAGAACAAAGTTCTATCTGACGTACTTACGGGTTACATCTCAAATAAATAATAAATGTACGAGTAAGTACATATTTAAGATCTCAACAGCTTATATTCCGACTTCTTATCATCTGCATTTCGATAATTACCCTCCTAATCCGTTTACAAATGAAAATAGATTTATAAAACCACTATTAATTTAGTGTTCGTATATGAATTATGATTTTTACAATTTTCATTAAATACAGACAAAGCTTTTTTTTCCAACGGGTTGTATGAAATATTTAAACGAATTCACAAGAGATATTGAATAGGCAAATAAAAACTTTAAATCCTACAGATAAAATTGTTGCAAATGCGAGGAACGTTCCAGCAAAGAGGTGTAAAATTGACGTGAGATATTTTCTCGAAAACATTTCCATTAAACCACTTTTATTTCCCTGCAACAGGTCCGGCACTTCAATCGTTAACGCTGTTCAAAAGCGAATCGTGTAGTTTTAACAAATTCTGGAAAAATACCAGGTGACGTGATCGCATTAAATATTCACTGAAATATATAAATAAAAATCTGAAACCATCAAGGTAAAGCTGACACCAGTAACGTTGATAGAACAATGACTGCAGCAAATTTAATTAATAAAGTGTGGTATATGTGTACGTGAATCATGATCAATTACTATTGGGAATTTAAAAAAATTGATAATAAACATTAAAAAAATATAACATACATATAAGATAGAGAGCGGATAGTGGATGATGCTTGGAGTGGGGAAAATGAAAAAGTTTTTAGGTGACCGAATGTAGTGATGGTTAATTATGTAGTAAATTAAAATTAAGTTCAACTTGATAGTCAGCATTATTATTGTGCACATTTTGAGAGAATCACATTCTTTCTCCCACATCAGATGTGGCCTTTGCTGTCACCTTACGTAATATTGGTCAGTAGAACAAATGTTAAAAATGGTTATGTATTAAAAAAAATGTTTTTTTAGTGTGCCTACCCCATTTAAATGATGTAAAAAAAAATTACTAAATCTATTGCAAAGAAAGTTTATGTTCAAAAACACTCTGTGGCTCCTTTTTAAAAAACTCAAAATAAGATATCGAATTCTAAAAAAATATTTGTATATAAGTCTCTTAGGCTGAAAAATTATACTGTAAATCTTTCAAACAGGGCAGGTAGCTACCAACTGAGAAAAAAACGTGAACGATAGTTACTTTTTATTATTCTACTCCTATCTGAGGTTCGATAACATCATAGAAAAATTAAACCTTTCCAGTGCTACACCTTTCCGAGATTCTAAAACCATGAGATTTCTCTGATTTCCATGCAACCATACCTTGTAACATTGAATGAAATTCTCACAATGTAATTAATTTTCTTATAACTAATCTACCGATGTTAGCTCTTTATGATAGCATCGGCGATATGAGTTTTTACTATGCCTCTGAATTAATATTTTTTGGAGCATTTCTTTCGGTAAAATTTTATAATGTTTTTAGCTTTTTCCTTTTAGACATGCTTAAAAAGGTAAAAAACCAAAACTCAGAAACGTGCAATCTATTGAACGGATAATTATTTCATTGAAAGTTTAATCTTCTGTGAAAGCGACATCTTCAAATTTACGAAAATATTAAAACCTACGGTTTGCCCAAAACATGTGCGCAATATAACGCACAATTTCACAATATCGACATTCTTCACTTTCAAAATATCGAACCGAAGTAATATGTACGACCATAAATTGATGCATGAGTATAAAATGTATAGAGAGCATCTCCTGTCCCGATCCTATCTTCCTCTTCCTCTCCCCCTTCGTTATTATTTTGATTATTTTCTAATAAAACATCTGTACTTAACCACTGGTAGCATAAGAAACTTTTTTACTTACCTCTGATTAAACTTCATTAGTACTTAAATCTGTGTCAAAATCTGTTTGTTTCTTACAAATAAATAAATACTCGTATGTAAAATGTACCGAAGAAGTTCGTTTTAATGTCGGGAATTAGCCCCCTCGCCCAGTGGCTCGAGCCCAACTAAGGCACATTCATAAAGACATTGACACAAACGTTAAATAAAGTTTAACACTTAGAACTGAACGGAATTTATTCTATCGGGAATTTATATAGATGACCGAGTTCTCACTTAAGAAGTGCTCCGGAATTTCTCAAGAAAAATGTAGATAGATATTTATTTCTTATTTCTTTTTGGCATTTTGTTTGAACGGTTCGATGAGTGTTTATTCTTGTTTTGTATTCAATTACGAATGTTTTTCGGAGACAATAATATAAGATATAAACGACGGATTCTTGGGGAAGTGAATGTATTTTTTGAAAGTATAACTGAATGTACGGAATTACATTTATTTCTTCAGAGAGCATTTATAAATACAAATTTTCTATTATTATTTACGGAAATCATGAAAAAGCTTTAGACGAAAAATATAATTTTTTTCTTGAAATAGGTAACCTTTACGTTTTGAAAAAAAATTATTGTGGATCACGAACCTTCTGATAGCTATTTAATTTCAATCATGAACAAAAATATTACTCGTAAAATCAATGCGCAATCACAACTCTCCAGTACATCGTACTATTCAAACACATAGGTACACATACACGCTTATACTCACACACACACGCATACACATATGCACTATACTTTTTTCATATACCTTTTTATCTTTACCATGTATCATTCCCTAGAATTGTAAAAACCCCGCCCGCTAAAATGTATATAACCATTTACTATATATTACATAGAGTCATGTCATTGGTACCGATCCTTGTAATAATTTTCTAAAACCTTGTAATTTGTACACCACTCATTTTATAGATGTACTGTTTGTTTCTAAAATATATATTTATTTTTTTAATAGTGTTGTGAAAAAAATATTTTTTCAATTTACTTACTAAAACGTCGCAAAAACCCAAAAAATTTCGCATTTTAAAAAACCTAGACAAACTAGATGCCGGAGACTGACGTCGCCGAAGAGTTATCAAAATGTCGGCGATGTGTACGAATAAATGTATTGCGGTAGTCGACAAGATACTCGAGTCATTGAGTATAGAATACTTGCGTTGCCTTGTGCACGAAGCACACTTACAATACTCGTCTCAATTTTAATGAAGGATTAATAGTTATTAAGCATACAAACAAATATGGAAAAATAACTTTAGATCACATGATTCCTAGCTGTTTACATCTGTTTACTGCTGAAATAAATAAAAAAGTATTAAAACTAAACAGTTAATAAATATATTAAAAACTTGACTAGGTGAAAGAAACTATTTGTATGAGATAAATATGAAAAATTAATTTATGTACGATTTATTGCTGTTGTTTATGTTTTGGTTTTTTTTAAATGTTTTTGAGTAAGATTATTACAAAATATTTAGGTTTTAAGCTTACTACATATATTTCTATTTTATATAGATTTATATATTTAGTAACTTTACCTTTTAACTGTAAATATAGTATAACTTATTTAATAATAAGCTCCCGTTAGACAAACTACTAAAAAGTAGTTTATCGGAACTTTTTTCATTATATTTTATAAATTTTCTTAAATTAATAAAAAATGAAATTAAAAAAAAATAAAATTAAAACAATTATAAATACAAAAACAGTGATTTTATGTAGGTACTGAATTAAAAAAAGAACAATTTAATAATTTAAAATTTGTAGACAACATTTGAAATTTTAGAAATCACGAAAAGTGTTAATAGTGATTTAAATATAATTAGTAATCAAATATATTTTTTTTAACATCTATCTATTGAATTTAATTTCATATTAATATTAATTATAAAAATACTTTTTTTTTCTCTTATAAATTTGTTATTCAATGTTTAATAATAATTTTTCATTAACATTTTCAACTTTTATTAATGTTTGTAATTTGTCTATTGTTACTTTAGTTTTTGTCATTTTTCTATACCTGACATTATTATTTTTAGTATTCTGTATATTCGCTTAGCTTCGCTTTCGAAACATGCTAGGTAAATTATTAATAATGACGATACAAAGTGAAACAATCTTTTGAAGAAATTATAAAAAAGATTCCATCGCACGTTGTTAAAAGTGTAGAATGTAGAGTGCAGTGGAGTTAAAAGACTACCAATCAGCTATTTTATTCGGCAGCAACCACCTGGAAAACGCAATACGAATGAATGGAGGCTTTATGAACTGAACGGAGCCCCGGAGTTTTATTCCTCGGGCTTTTGTGCTGCACGAGTCTTAAAAGATATGTTATTCAGCGGAATCGAAATGGGTTATGAAACCGCACATTACGGGTGTTTCACGGCCGCGCCTTTTTTGCCAATTTCTTCATCGTAAAAGTTCAGAGGGAGAGTCATCTGTCTTGGTGGGACTGCGGAGATATTTTCAATCTTCATATGGCTGGCGTCATAAAACAGAGCATTCAAATGAATACTTACAACTGACTTACGACATCTTGCAACTGGAAAACAGTATGTTTTGAAAAATATGATTTTTAGGTTGGGAAAGGAAAAAAGTCAAATGTAGAAATGAGATTTCTGTGCGGTAAAACCATGTATGACTTATAACCAGTGGCGGCTTGCAGGATATCTCATTGCGAGTTCAATTCCGAGATTAAAAATTGAGAAAAAAATTCCTTCCACACGTACATAAAAAAAATGCTACGTTGTTTTCAAATTATATATATATTTTTTCCATTTGAAGGAATTTCATCATATACGTCAGTGTACCAGAAATTAGCCAAATAGCAACAATTCGGCGATTAATTAAAACGTCCGTGGCCAAAGAATAATATAATGTCGTAGATTACAAAAAATAGTTTTATGTACTAAAATAACAATTTAAGCAAGAAACTTTGCTGATCATTTTTTTTATATAAAATAATATCATCTTCAGTTATTAACTTATTTTAATGACGACTTAAATAAAACAAGATTCTTGCAAAATAATATTCCGTAGAAATTTCTTGTTAACAAAATATAGATTATCGTATTATAGATTCCGAAGAATTGCAATTGTTTCCCGCTGAAGCGCCACGAAAATGACAATGTATAAATTATTTCATAGGGCAGAAAGCCCCATAGACTCTGAATTCATAACGCACATATGGAATTCATTTCAAACTCGCTCGCGGGCTTACCTATGCGGACGGTGGATTTTTTAGCACTGAATTTGAATTGCGCGCTCTATAAAGTGTGGTAAAATTATAATAAAATATGTTTATTTCATTTTCTTATGTTCTTTTTGGGAGTTTGTGGAAAAAAATCTAAGGAAAACCGCCACTGTTTGTAAAACTATATTGTGGAGATTCGAAAATAACACAAGGCTGATTGAATGCGCAATGAAAAATTTTACAGAAAGGTAATCGTACATGTTCGAGTTATATAGGGTGAAGTGAAAAATAAACGAAATGAATGGCAGTAGAATGGGATTATGTCAAGAGTTGGCATAGGAGTGTGTGTGAATATGGATGAAGCATTCAATTCTCTCTATCTGATTATGCGAGGGAATGGCTAAATGGTTAAAAAACTTTAAGAAAATCAGTATCAGTAAAGATTTTTTTTATATGAATACGGCACAAGAGTCCCAACTGCTCCCAACCGTCTGGAGCCAGTGAGATTATGGTATTCCCAATTGGGGCATATTGTGAGGCTGAAGGTATTGGGGAGAGGAATGAGAACGGGAAGAGGAAGGTGGATAAATACCTGGCTATACAGATCTGGTCACCAAACACGGCTAAAAGCCATTTCAAGCAACGTTTCAATTCTGAATGATGGTCTTTCACCAGGGCTATACTGAGAGTATCTTCCACTCTGGAACGTGCGCAAATATACCATATATTATTTTTAAATGAATTAATTGTGAAACAACACAAATTAATTAAATAAAAATTACTCGCGCACGCCGGGATTTGAACCCGCGACCTTCGGATTCGTAGTCGAGAGCCTTACCCCTCGACCATGAAGGCCCTCAAAAGCTACAATAATTTACCCACTAATAAAGGCCCAGAAATTCGTAATCAGAATCATCAATAGAAAACATTTCGGGTGTCCGCGTGGATAGATCTATAAAGAATTTAATGCTTTGGAGGTGCGATAAACCTTCATAAAAAAACTCATCACGAATGTACTCAAAAATATTCAATATATTACAATAGTAAAATCGAACACATGTATCAAACCAGAAGCCGTAGCAGAAATGATTTGACAATCCCAGTGAGTGCTACCACAATGTACCAAAGAACACACACCTATCCTGGATTAATAAAAAAAAAAAAAAAACGGGGTTAAAAACTGTGAATTGTCATCCTTCGGCAAAAATATTACCAAATGGCTTATTGACCTGGGAAGAACGGAGTCCGAGAACCAGTTAAAAAATGTTATTTAACTTTTATATATAGATTTTTAAAAGCACATAATTTTCGTTTCTTCGTTTTTTTCTTTCTTCTATATCTTCATTTTCTTTTGTTCAAGTCAAATTTCCGAAACCACCGAAAAGATCTTGAACAATAAATAAAAAAAATGATGTCACCTTATATCTCGATATTCTGATACTCAGCACATATTTAATTCCTTACAACAGGCAATATACCTAGCTAGGAATTAATATCGACCAGGCAAACATAATGCAACTTTAACCTACATGTCCCTCAATTGGTGATAAATTACTATGTTTTTGCAAAGACAAATGTTCCCAATGTATATGTCAATGTAAGTAAATGAAATAAAATAAAATGAAAACCGTTGATCATTCAGCAAAATTCAGAATTATTTTATAAAAATGTCGATATATACAATATATTTGACGGCCTCCATGGTCGAGGGGTAAGGCTCTCGACCACGAATCCGAAGGTCGCGGGTTCAAATCGCGGCGTGCGCCAGTAGATTTCATTTAATTAATTTGTGTTTCCAAATTAATTAATTTAAATATAATGTATAGTATATTTGCGCACGTTCCAGAGTGGAAGATACTCTCAGTATCGCCCTGGTGAAAGACCACCATTCAGAATTGAAACGTTGCTTGAAATAGCTTTCATCCATGTTTGGTGACCAGATCTGAATAGCCAGAAATTTACCCACCTTCCTCTTCCTCTTCTCGTTTCTCTCCACAATACCTTTAGCCTCACAACATTCCCCAATTGGGGATACCATAGTCTCACTGGCTCCAGACGGTTGGGAGCAGTTGGGACTCTTGTGCGGTAGTCAAATAAAAAAAATGCATAAGTATTGTATTCATTATATTATGCTTGCATGAAACTGGAAAAAAAAAGGCATTTTCTGTAATAAATTCCATAATTTCCAGGTAAACGAAACAGTTTTCAGATTGCAAAATCTTTGCATAATTAAGTGAAAGAGTTGTTGAAGAAAAGTGTTGCATTGACCTAGACAATTTCGAAAGGAAAAAAAAACTCGCCATCTTACTCGACAGTTTTAAGAAAGTACTCATCTAACTGAACCAACGCAAAAAAAATTACGAGAACAATAATAACTCCTGTTTTATAAACATCAGACTTTTTACGGGCAATTTATGTATTGTGTAGAGCGTGTAGTCACACACCTAAATTTCTCAGTATTGAGTTAAAGCGGGATTACTCCGTATAACACAATACTATTGGACACATCGCCCAGTAGGAGATGATACCAACATTATAAACCCAAATTACTGTGATGACTGTGCGGCCGGGAACTAATTGGCGTTGCGAAATATCTACTACAGCCGCTGAGACATAAACGGCACAAGCGTGTTCATCAACCAACCCGATTTACCGAGCAAATAATATTTAAGTACAACTAAAACGGTATCCAGCGGATCATCCCGAAAACCAAACAGTGTATTATGGTAATTGGGTAGGTACTTTTCACCCAATGAGGTAATATATAGATTATTTACGATATAGAAGTGCAACTTTCAATGAAGCTGTTTCTACTTTGATTATCACATATATATGCTTAAAATCTTGTATATGAATAACTTTTCTCAACAAAGCATTAAAAAACTTTCATCAGAAATTATACCAGCATTTTACACAGACAGTACAGGTAAATTTTTAATTAATGGTAAATATAAAGAAGATGTTTTAGGCCACTCGGGTATTTATTCACATCAATGCAATGATTGCCATGCGTTTTATATGGGCAAAACATCACATAATATTAATATCCGGGTAAAAGAATACTTAAGATGTCTCAATAATAATGAGTTCTCGGAATTTGCCAACCACCTCTTAGAAACAGACCACACATTCAATAAAAATACAAGCACTTGTTTACTGCATAAAAATGGAATAGGCATTAGACTAGACAACTTAGAAGCATTAGAAATAAGGAAAGCCAAAAACACTAACAGAAGACTCATTAATAATTAAATAAATTTAAATAAAAGTCCGATTCTCAAAATATTCCTAATAAAAATGTGCACGCCCTTCCCGGTTCGGTACCTGTTCCTCTCCCATTCTTGGCCCTTCACTCGCCCGTTTGTATCAATATATAACACATGTGTATCATAGTTCACAGTGTAGTAATATATTGGCCTGAAGAAGATACGGTAGTGGCGAAACCCGGTCGGCAAAAGTATATAACATATAAAAGTGATATAAACGAAGTTATTCCTTTAATTTTTAAATTATAATATCATATCACCATGTTACCGCTTCATATGAAAAAAAAACTGTATATGTATTTACAAAGGTCTCGAAAGAATTATCTTAAATACTTTAGGACAGAAACAGTTCTTTACAACTAGTGGTGCACCTATGTGACAAGGTATACTGTAATATTATATAATGATTACAAAATGCACCGATTTATATTGCAAATGATAAATAAAAATATTGGAAAACAAATCAGTTGTTTAGGTACTGTCAATATAGCTCATATTAAATAAATGTTAATAAGAAGAAAAAAAATGGAAATATGCAACAAAATTACACAAAGGTTTTTTGCTATAATTATGTTTCAGCACATTAATATGTTAAATAAATAGACTAGAGCACACTTACAATACACGTCTCAATTTTAAAGAGGGATTAATGGTTCCTAAGCATATTAAAACTAAACAGTTTATAAATATACTGAAAACTTGGCTAGCTGAAAGAAACTATGTGTTTGAGAGAATTGGGAAATATTATTTTATCTACGATTTATTTTTGTAAAAATATTTTTGTGTGAAATTCTTGAGAAATATTTATGTTTTAAGTTTCTTACATATGTTTTTATTTTATATAGATTTATATATTTTGTAATCTTAGCTGTAAATTTAGGATAAAGTTTTGAATAACAAGCTCCCTTTAGACAAACTATAAAAAGTAGTTTATCGGGACTTTTTGCATGGTATTTTTTTTGTTACATATCTTAAATTAATAAAAAAATAAATATTAAATAAAATAATAAAAATAGTGGAAACAATTTAATACCCAGGAGTCATTACAGATTTGACAAATACAAATACACTAAAAAAATAGTATACAGTAACAAAAAATTGTAGGAAAATATATTTCTCTTTTTCATAGATACATCACAAAGAACAGTTGATGTAAAATTGATTGACTTGAGTGCGAATGTTTGGCCTCTTTTCGGCAGATATAAGTATACTTGAAAACTACTCTTCCTATCAATAATACAATAAAAGCAAATGACTACGTTGAAATACCACACACTTAAATCTCAGATTCCACAAATATGTGGAATTTAATGGCCTACGAAAATAATGACATGTTATTTTTATTATTATTATTATTTATTTACTGGAGATATGACAAAGGAATCGGCCGATTTATTCAAAGTCATTTTTCTTTTCAATAACTTGATCAATTACTATGATTTTAGTGTTATCGTTTTTAACGTTGTTATCACAAATGCGATTAAATTTCTTTAAATCTTCTTTTTTCCGCTATGAAAATATGGTAAAAGTTAACACATTAACCTCGTGAATAACTGTAATTTTTTTATTAAATTTTACTTATATCTTTATATTATACTGTACCATTTTACATAATATGTTTTTTATTAAGTGTAATAAAGGTGTTTTGTATGGTGGTTTATAAAAGTGTAAGGTAGGTTTGAATAGGTGTTTTTTTTTTTTTTTTTCTATGTCTACCGCACAAGAGTCCCTAACTGCTCCCAACCGTCTGGAGCCAGTGAGACTATGGCATTCCCAATTGGGGAACGTTGTGAGGCTGAAGGTATTGGGGAGGGGAAGGAGAAGGGGGAGAGGAAGGTGGGGAAAAGGGGAAATACCTGGCTATTCAGATCTGGTCACCAAACACGGCTAAAAGCCATTTCAAGCGTTTCAATTCTGAATGGTGGTCTTTCACCAGGGCGATACTGAGAGTATCTTCCACTCTGGAACGTGTGCAAATATACTATATATTATTTTTAAATGAATTAATTGTGAAACAACACAAATTAATTAAATAAAAATTACTTGCGCACGCCGGGATTTGAACCCGCGACCTTCGGATTCGTAGTCGAGAGTCTTACCCCTCGACCATGGAGGCCGTCGGAGGTGTTACTGTGAATGAAGTGTTATATGTGCCGTGACCACCTCACTAGGAGAACCTGTGCTGAGGTGTTCACGTGAATGTGTTAAATGTTGTACAAGTCAATACTTGTATTATTAAACTAATCAATACACATCAATATTGATTACTTTTGTTTTAAGGTTTTAGTTTTGCTATATAAATGTAGATTAGGTATAGAATTTGAAGATAAATACTTTTTTTGTTTTTGTTTTGATTACAATAAAAATAATAAACATCTAATTATAAATAATTCCGACTAAGTTTGATAATATTAAAGTATTTTGCACGGAAAAGGAGAGAAGGGTCTATCAAAAAGATATAGTATTTTATTTATTGGGTTATGATTGGCATTCTTTTATCATGTTTCGAATAATATGAATACCTTTTTTTATCATGGCTGATCCAGGTTTATCCAGGATTCCAACAAACGTTTTAAAATTACCCTAATGAAATATTATAATACGTGAGAAACTACCTAGGTAGAATTCTTTAAAGACGAAATCTACAATTATTAATAAAAAATAAAAAACCCATTTAGAAAATTCTGTCGGGAGAAATGAATATATTAATTACACGTTTAATGAATGATCGTAAGTCGTCTTCAATGAAAACGTCAAAGGATTATTTTTCTGGATGCCATAGATATTGTAAGCTAAAAGTAGTTTTATAATTTCTTCAAACGATTGTTATTCACGTTGTGGCATCATTATTAATAAAAGAATTAAAAAATATACTTAGTATTCGCCAAATTATAAATATACATTGATATCTATCCACATGTTTCGAAACAGCGATGCTTTCATCATCAGTATTCATATATACCTGACGTTGAAAGCACCCCTTTCGAAAGACATCCACATCATATCAATGTATATTTATAAAGTGGTGAATACTAAGTATATTTTTTAATTCATTTAAAAGCACTTTTATCTATAAAAACTATTGCAGCGGAACAATTTGAGACAAAATCTTACTCTAGAATATTCCATTCTAGAGTAAGATTTTGTGATACAGAAGAAAAATTAACAAAAAGATACTGAATTGAATTTTTTTTTCGCTATGGTTTTACTTGTCTACCCAAAGTCACGAGGATAGCGAGAAGTACATACTCTCAGTATCGCTCTTGTGAAAGACCGCCATTCATTGCTTTAAATGGTCTTAGCCGTGTTTGATAACGAATTTTGATTATCCCCATCTCCTTCCCATCCCCACTTCCTTAAGCCCCATAACGCATCCCAATTGGGGATGCATTGGACTCACTAACCCCGGACAATTGTCCTCTTGTGTGGTATTCAGAATTAAGCAGGTATTCTAAAAACATATATTTAAGTCTGGTTCCCACCCAGGCATCATGAGCTCAGTTCCTCGGCTGACTAAGTCTTCCATCACGACACAAGCAACATTTTTCGCTTAATGTGATAGTAGTGGGCGATTTTCAAAAATTGTCGGGTTAATCGTAAGACGGGAATTTTTTTTTCACTCTTTTAAAAAAAAAAATTATATTTATATATTATTTTTATAAACAATAAATATTGGCCTGAAACACTCATCCAAATTGAAAAAAACCTTCCAAGAAAAGATAAATGTCGCCGACAGGACACGAACCTGCACCCTTCTGATTGCCGGTCAGATGCTCTACCGTTGAGCTACGTCGGCTTATCGTAAACCCGCCATGTTAATCAATATATACTAGCGTTTCATTCAATAATTACTGTTTTTATTATATTTCACCTGTAAATGTCCTGTCGGCGACATTTATCTTTTCTCGGAAGGTTTTTTTTCAATTTAGATGAGAGTTTCTGGCTAATAATTATTGTTTATAAAAATAATTGTTACCCTTTGCGCTATGCACAAAAATCTTGTCTTAAAAAAACTTTAGTTGATCAATTAATATATATATATATATTAAAAATCATACATTCCATACTAGGCAATCTATGCATGCAAGCAATGGTGACAAATATCAAAATTATTTCTGGTTTTACAACGTGAAAATTTACGTTTATACACACTTAACCTGAAAAACAACGGAGAGATTTCTGAATACGGAATAGATAGATAGTTTATTTACATTCTATAACATTTTGACATTATGTACAGAGGATCAGTTAGTTTCACAAATAATGTTACATATCAAGGGAATTTAGAGGTAAATATGTGCCCTACTTGGTACGCTAGCTTGGGTCGTGTTATAGCAAGTAGTCCCTTTCGGTTCTTGGTAATATAAAATTAACTCTTTTGAGTATATATGTGTAACATATCTTACATTACATATTAATTAAAAAATAATTATATTTGTCATGGTATACCTAATGTAAAAACAATGCAACAGTAAGTAAAATGTATGCGATACGACTATATATAAATGAATGTTTGTCTGTCTGTCTGTCCTCGATTTTCTAGAAAATGACGCGACACGTGTCGCTTAAAATAACACAGTCTGTTTTTATTAGTGCCGGTAAGGTTTAGAAAGTAGTTTCAATGAAATCCAATACGTAAAACGGTTGCCATGACTTTTTAAAATTAATATGAAAAACATTGTACCCTCCACGTTGTATTGAGACTAGCCCATAGATATAACACTCTGATTAGCCATAGATTACATATTCAAAAGAAGAAGGTTTGTTTGGGTAGGGTATTTTCAAAATGGAAAACACAAGTAGGTACCTGCTTAATAACTTTATTATTAAGATATATTTTGAAAAAATAAATGTGTGGAATGATTTAAAAATTTCAAATGAATGTTTCTTTATTTCTTTGTTTAGATATGGTAGTAGTCGCGTCATAAGGCATTACTTTTGCTGTTAAATAAATTATGCCATCCAAACGACAAGTAACAAATTAAAACTTCGTAACTTTATTCCAACGCACACGCAACGATACGCATCAGGTAGTTAAAAGACAAAAATACTCATCACAGTCTGAATACTAGAAAAGTGAAAACAGCAAAGGAATAAATTTACTAATATTTTTTTTATTTCCTCCTCTATCTTCCCCCAAATTCCATCTTATACCGTCCATTACCTTAGTGGGTGGGCTTAAATATAAGATTTCCATGAGCAAGTGCCGCTACCACATAAAACACAATTTACAATTCTTTGAAATAAAACCCCTACAGTAGCAATGGGCAGGCCGCTCACTGGGTTGAGAAGGTTATCTCCACATTTATGCACCTCTATCTACAGTTACAGCTAGCTACAGTCAAAGGAAGAGAAATAAATGTTCCCTAATACTGAACCCAGAAAAATTACAATACGACAAAATATTTTCTTTGGTATTTATTTGACATCCGTATTATCGTGATGTGCTCCGCTTATTCATAAATCTTAAAAAGAATACCGGCAGCCCGCCTGGTCTTCGGTGTTGATATGCTGGAAGTTCGGACAGTTAGCAGATCATTAATCTTCACCCGATGACGGACCGTGCCAGAGGATTCGAATCACAGGCGGGTTGAAGAGTGGAAAAATAATAATGAAAATAAAATCTTACACGGAACATGATCATTTTAATATTGACATTTCTATAATTAGTAATAATTGTGAATTTAATTGAATGTGAATTTAAAGTTAATTATCAAAGCAAAAATGGAATTGATATAATCTTAGGTAGTACCGGCGATCTTTACGTTAATTTGTTACTTTTTTAGAAGCTGATAAATCCACAAATAAAAGAACAATGGAAATGTTTAAAATATCTTAATATTAGGAACAGATGCTTTCATTATTTATTTATTTATTTAATAATATACGCCCTATATGGGCTTTTACATATAAAGTTGGTTATTAGTAAGACAGGTGTAAAGCACATCACAGTAGGTCGAGCATATACAGGAAAACATAGTGTACTTGTATGTACCATTCTAAGTAAGTTCAGAGGCGAAAAATCAAAACATACCTCACATTCACTATTACTTATACTCCAGACACATATTAATAATTATACTGTATGCAATAATCGTTTGTTTGTATTTGTATTCAGAGCAGTTGAAAATGTCTACTATATCTGAATATGTATTACCTATTGTGTGAAGTCGAGGTACCAGTGAATATTTGAATGACTCAGTTCTGAGATTATTGTTACAATTAAATAAAATTTTAGATCGGGTAGTTCTAGTTGGAATATTAAATGTAATTAAACTGACGATATCGGGCTGTCTATAAAACCATTAACAATTTTGAAAATAAATGTTAAATCAGAAACAATTCTTCTACCTGATAGTTTTAATAATTTCAGTTCTTTCATTAAGTGGTTGTAATTTATAGTTTCAATAGTAAACCGAGTTTATAGTTAACATATCTTAGAAATTTATGTTGATTCAATGGAGTCGGAATGAATTTTATAGTGAGGGGACCATATAGAACAATTATATTCGACTTGACTACGAACTAAGGAAGAGTATAATGATTTTAGTGTTGACATATTTTTAAATTCTCTGGCATTTTGAAGAATGAAGCCGAGAATTTTTAAACCTTTGTTTGTAATAGAATATATGTGAGTTAGAAAATTAAATTTTCAGTCGAAAACAATGCCAAGATCGTTAATTTCGTTGACAGACGAGAGAGGGGTGTTATTGATTTTATATTGAAAATTGAGATGATGATTCATTCTAAAAAATTTGATCGTATGACATTTACTAATGTTTAAAAGAAGTTTATGAAGTTCACACCAATCTTGTAATTTATTTAAATTTAATTGAATGAGAAAACAGTCTTCAATACTTTTTATTAGTTTGAAGAGTTTTAGATCGTCAGCGAAGAGCAGCACAATAACATTGTTATCAAATACAGTTATAATATCATTAATAAACAGTAAAAAAAAGTATTGGGCCTAAGTATGAACCTTGCGGTACACCACTTGATTTGACGCGAATTTATATGACAGGTTAGAATTAAATGTTACTTGAAGAATTCTGTTGGTAAGGTAGCTTTTTATCCACTCTAATAAATTACCCTCTATACTAAGTTTGCAAAATTTATTAAGTAGGATTTTGTGGTTTACTTTGTCAAATGCTTTAACAAAGTCTGTATATATTGAATCGACGTGGGTTTTTTCTTCAAGCGCTCTAGATATAAATTATTCATATAGAGAGAGTTTTGTTAAAGTAGATCATCCGGCATAAAAACGTGTTGATTAAGTACAATGATGTTATTAATGTACACAGATATTCTATCAAGTAATAGTTTTTCAAACACCTTGGGGATTATGGAGAGCATACAAATGGGTCGGTAATTAGTGACATCGTGAACATCGCCCTTTTTGAATACAGGTGTCAAGTAACTTTTTTTTCCATAGATCTGGGAAGCAACCAGTGTTAAATCATGTATCTAACATTGATGTATGAGATGTGTTGAGTAAGCAGTAGACGGCGGGCTGCCGTCTCAGCAATCTCAAGGAGTATAGAATGACAACACGTCTGCTTGGCGAAGAGTTCGTTTATTAAATGTTTTGATTGGTGATAATTTGTTTTTGTAAAGAGAATATTTTTAAACTTGGCAAATCGCTATTTCACATAGCCGTTAAATGGGAAAAATGTAATACAATAAAAATACCATAATTCCAAAACAATATTATTATAGTGAATGACTTAAATGTGCAAAACTGTTTAACTGACGATTTTTGATGGGCTGTTATTTTGTTATAAAAATATGAACTAGCAAAAAAAACCTCACGTAAAACGTACAGACACGGCGTGGAAATGTATAAAACTAGATAAGAACAACCCATATAAAATGAGGTGTACCAAAAACTTAACAACGTGTAAAATTTTACCGTGTAAATTAGGTGGAAATTTACTCTAGTGTGTATTTATTTGAATAACTACAGCTAGACAAACAGAACTGAGCTATATAGTGTTGGCGTTCAAGAAACTCGGTGTGTTCACAATCGTGCTAATTTATCCCGCTATTTAAATAGGGTTCCTTAATAATCATCAATCAAATATTGGATTGAGGTAGAATTATTTCAATATTGGCCAGTGCAATTAACTTAGAGGATCGCCGAATCCTTCTTTGATTGCCCTGTTTCCAGATAATATCGTTTTAATGCAAATAAATTACCTATCCCCAATTTATGGCCCTGGTTCCGGGAAAAACAGGATATCGCCATTTTCTGACCTACTGATAGATTGAACGCTATGAATATCATTGTATGCAGTGAACAGATAATCCCTAGAATAATAATATTTATTTATTTGATAAACACATTACTTAACAACAACATTTAAAAAAGCTTTGACTGCGCAACTTGGAACAAATCGCGTTTTAGGACAGTCAAATTGACAAGTTTAGTACATATTAAGTGCCATTGTACAAAAATGGAAGGGAAAAGAGGTAGTATTTACAAAGTATGGTAATATAATACATCTAGAAAAAAGTATAATAATTAAGTATAAAGAGATTATGTACATGTGTTTGATAGGTACTGGTTGATACTAAGGAAAAAAATGCGTTTAAATTGAGTACTAAAATAAAAGATAATATTATTCAGTAATATTGATAAGATTGAGTTACGTATCACTCAGCTTTGTGAGCCAACGACAAAACTCGGGGATGCAGTCCGAAGAGGATGCAGCAAATAGTAAATAACATATTAAATATATTTTTTTCTGTAAGTACAAAAAGTAACTTTAGTAAATTATTTATAAGCAATTTTTGGTCCTTTTTCTTTTCCTTGGTTAGGATTTTTAATCCAGTTAACATATTTTACCAAAGAAATATAATATATAATTAGTATAATTTTAGAAGTATGATCTACAATTATACCGATTTTAAAGCAAGCTTACATAGCACCATTCGACTTTTAGGCCCAAAACAATGAAATTGTTAATCTGAAGAAATTATATATTTGAAACGTTTTATCAATTTCACCAGAAGTCAAGAAATATTGAGCTCACTTCGGACAAAGGAAACGCCTACAAAAAACTTCTCTCGGTTTACTTCTTCGATGGTTAGAAAGCTAGATGACTACCATTGTGTGCTACATATACATTTTTTTCAAAAATAATAATAGTATTTTTTATTTTTATTTCTTATACATTTCAAATATATAAAACATTTAATGCATATGTGAAATTATATATACTCGTATATACTAATATTTATAAGACAAAAATATTTTCAAGTATGAAGAAAAAGAAATATTCGAAAAAAAATTTTAATTTTAAAAAAATCATGCAGTGGTGAAGATCGCGTCAATGAGGAGAGATTCTTTCAAGAATCGGTAGGATTTCCACTTTCAATCTATCCTCACTGTCGCAAAATAATAATAAATAATGTCATATACACATTACACAGTGGTCCTTTGTACAGAATCAAGCAGGTTTATCAAGTATTTGGGAGCTCTAGACTAGAGGTGACTTCCAAATTAAATTGTTGGACATACTTGAGATTTGTATGGGATTAGCAGTTGATCACTATTGGAGAATCTGCTAGCCCTATCCAACATGCACAGTTTCTTGGAAACCAAATTTACTCCACGTTTTATAGAGTCCCGATACTTGACCTGGTCTGAAATACTCAGTCCAAGCATTTCAATGTAACCTTTGTTGGGGAGGATGCTCCCATCGAATTGCACAAGGCAGTCATTGACCCTTTTTCCGAGATCGGACACGCTCGTGTAATTGTGTGCTAATTTTTATCATTTGTCTATACTTGAAATTATTTTTTAGTATTCATATATTTCTGAGGATGGCAGCATAGCTGTCGAAACTTTTATAAATATTTAGATATTTTTATAAAAGTGGTTTACACAAAGTACGTTTTAATTATTTAATTAAATTAAATTAATTTAATTTATGGGATCATCTTTCAGGGTGGTCGCATCACCTGCATCCATCGCTCATTGAGTGGATAGGTGAGCCACTCGGATGCAGCCACGACAATGGTGTTAGTTGACTTGCGTGTCCTGCTCCAGAAGCTCGCTAGTCGGTGGCGAAGTAGAGCAGGGAATGAGTGGACCCCCCCTTGAGTGAACAGCGTAGAGGCACTGCAGAACCTTGGAAGTTGCAGAAGTTGCCTGTATGCGTTGTTGTAGCATACCCTCAGCTTGTCCCATTTGTGCTGCTGAGTATTGCGACCACAGCTCAGATGTGTATAGGGTAGTGCAGTATGTCTTAAAAAGCAGTTTCCTGACATCGTAGCTACAGTGGTAGAACCACCTTGAGAACATTCCGCCGCGTATATTAATGGCTCTTCTTTGTCGATCCATACGTTCTATATCGTCCATGTCTTCTGTAAGGATATACCCCAGGTATTTGACCTGTGAGTATATATAGAGTATATATATCCTATGATTGGTGGGATATTTGGTGGTATAGTATCTATCCCAGATTGGTGGGATATTTCGTGGCTTCTTCTTGTGTTTAAATTCAAAGAAAAATGATTTTTTTTAGTTGTACACCAAGTTATGTGAGTTTGCGTACTCTTCACATATTCCCACCAGTCATCTCATCGCATTAATCAATGGTGCGTGGTGCACCATGTCATCGGCGTAGTTGTTATTACTCCTTCGTCCGCAGATATGGCAACCAATTCGAGAGTCGTTAAGTTCTCGCAGGAGGTCATTAATGTATTAAATAGAGTGGGAGACATACTACCCCCTTGTCTGACTCCGCTTTTAAGGAATAGGGGTTTATAAGAAGCTCCTGCCCATTGGATATGATGTTTCTATTGCCCATGCCATGAAACCAGCATATTGACTGCTGCTGCTGGGACGTTTTATGAGTTTTCTCATAATAAGTGATGCGACACACGATCGAAAGCTTTGCTAAAATCTAGAAAACACGCATAACCTGTTTTTTTGTTATGGGCTATTGTTTGTTTGACTCCATAAAGGCCATACCAGTTGATGAATTGGTTATCCAGGGTAGAAAAATTCTCTTTTATAAGCTTGAAATCATTGTCGTCAAGGAAATCGGTCACTAATTTCCTAATATCGATGCATTCAGTTGATTGAATTTCACGATTGGTTTGATGACAGTTTGACTCATATCCATCGGCGTATATATGTGTCTTAGGAGGTTGGACTATACGGATAGTACTACGGATTATTGATGAATGTATAAAAACCTGAACAATGCACGGTTCTGACGAAACCGGTCAGCGTGTTTGCATGAATAAAGTGATGTTGGCAAAGTTACAGAGATTCATTATAAAATAAATATATTTTGCTCAAACATTTCCCTAGCTCACACTCTTTTTATATTTCCATATGAAAAAACGTTTCGGAATCCGAGCTTCCCATAGGACCCACAAAACCCGCCGTGAAATTCTAGCCGACCTGAAATACGTATTTAAAAGTTTATTTAAATTTATCCTTTCGAGCACATAAATTTTACATTAATTTATGCTCGAGTTTTATTTGTATTTTTTTCCAGAAACACCAGGATATTATCTAAATAATTTTTACCTTTTGGAAAATTACTGAATCAGGATTCCGGTGACCATTTTAACTAAAAATGTTACTTTTTATTAGATTTTTATATGAAAAAAAATGGGGATTAGAGAAAATACAGACACAATTTTCATTCACAGTTCCCGAATTTTGTTTTTTGTTTTTACAGTAACTCCATACAGGATTCCCTGGAGTGCTGTGTAGAGGGTCTTTTAGAGGATAGGGAGGAGTGAACCTGGGTCTTGGAGAGACCCATGTTGCAGGACGGAGGAAACACAGAGGCCGGCAGGTCATTCTACAGTCGAGCTGTTGAACACAAGAAGGAGTCTTAGAAGCGACCCGTTCTCATGTGAAAAATGTCAACCATGGCCAAATATCCGGCGCGCGTTTGGGGCGTTTCCCGAATGTGCACCGGAGCCGAAGGGATCATCAGCGCTAGTTCCTCAAAGCATCTTCCATTACAATGGCGGTTGAACAAGGACAGCATTCCTACCTTAATTCTGTCTCTAAAGATTACAATAGGTTTGTTAAGATAGATGAATCTATCGAATGTACCGCCCATTTCTGCAGAGAGTTAAGGGTTTTTTTCATATATTTTGGGGCTGTAAACCAGAGGTAGCTGACAAATTCTACAGTAGGGCGCACTTGCGATTTGTACAGGGGGAGCAGTTGTGTACTATCCGCAGTATCTTCGGGCTCCGTACAGTACGCCCAGCTTCTGATAGGCTGCCTAAAACAGATAATTTCTCAAACGGTGAGTTCTGGTGTCACAAAATTCACAAAATTCATCTGCACCTATATTATATTCAATGCATAGCGATAATTTTTGTAACAAAAAAAAACCTTCATAATGTTTATTATTTTTTAAATTCTCGTTGAATATTACCCATGCTCGTGGATGAACATTTTACTGTAGGCCGTGCTAAACAGTGATCATGAGTACAACTACGGTTGAACTGGTGACTAATTAAACCCACCGAATTTATCCCTTTATTAACAGTTAGGCTCTTGCGACAAGTATAACTTTATTTTTGAGTAAACACGTCCATCAGAGAATATACTCCAAATCTAACAGCATTTGTTAGTAAATAATCAACGTACATTAATGACGAGACGGTCTCAAATGAAATTACAGGAACCACTTTCAAACGTAATAAATCTTTGAAATCATATAATTATTCTGGAATCCACTTAAGCGTCGAAATTTTCTCGAATTAAGATTTTCATCACGAACTAATTATCCAAACAAGCCGAGGTGATTAGATTATTCCCGTCAGCTGTTAAAAACCTCCTGGAGGCTCTTTCTATGTTATTAATGGAAACATTTCCTTTCCATCTACTTCTATCTGTTACCTCAATTTACCACTTCTCCGGCTTTCTTCCTCCTCGCTTCGCGCATTCTTTCCTACCAGCTATACCCACAAGACAAGCACTCCTCATTAATATCAAATTACTTCTTTTTTTCAGATGTTAATATTATATTCATAAACCCTGGAGGGTTGGTATATACTAAGCTCCAACATAGAAGAGGAGATTGCAGAACAAATGAATTATTGAAAAGATTTTTTTTAATGTCTCTGGTAGGGTAATTCCTCGAGTAAATCGGCTTCTTCTGGGACAGGAGTATGGGGCTTCCACAGCCAGCGGGCCGCTGAAATGTTACGAGATAATCTGTTTTCAACATTTCCTCATAAAATTTATCGTTGGTTCATTCACTAAACGTTTGAAAGATTGTTTAAGTGTTCAATCGAGTCTCGTGAATATAATTTGTTATAATTCTAAATGGCCTAGCAAATTTTAACTGAAATAAAAAGCAAAAAAAAAATTTTGCTCAACTACAGTTTTAAAGCTATTTTAATTGAATATTCTGAAAACTTTGGAAGAGGTAGTTCTGAAAGGGGAAAATAAAGATTGTAAAGTACCTGGCTGATCAGAAGTGGTTAATGAATAAACTACCAATTGCTGATAAGGAACACTAGAGATAAATATTATGTATAAACAAATATGCATTCATAATGATCAGCGAACGCCGATTCTGAATTTATAAGTTTATTTATTTTAAGATTTTAATTACCCGTTAGAATTTGTATATTGTTATTTAGAAGTGAAAAAAAAGGGTCTCATAAAAATCTTCCTTTGGTAACATTGCATTCTCGACATCTGACGTCAAGGGGCTATGTTTGCGCGTATTTCGGTTTTGCATTTGTATGGAAATTTTTATTTGTTGATTTTGTTTTGTATTTTACCATACAAGTATATGTATATATTATATAAGGTTTTTAAAAATTATTAATAACCATCGTTCATTAAAAAAACCGTTTTGTTTTTATAAATAAACAGTTTTTTTAATTGAGTATTAATAGCAAATAATAATTTTTTTAAACTTCAAGTAAAAATGGAGTTCTACGAATTAAATTTGAAAAAAAAACTTGTTTTTTATTTTTATTTTTGGTGAGGTTTAAATTTGGGTGACTTAATTCTAGTTCAAGATATAAAAAAAACATCGTTATTAAAAGAAATAAGGTATATTTGTGGCAAATCAATTGTCAATATGGAAATTCTAATATTATTGTAAATATTATAACTTTTCTTGGAGTTACAGTTCTTAAATTGGTGCATATTTTTATTACTTGTGTTTAGTTATGGATCACATACTATGAATAGAATATATATAATTTCTAAAAAGATTGGTATGCATATCAACATGTTTCGATAGCGATGCTTTCCTCATCAGGAATGTACAGAATACTATAAATAAATATTAATATAAAGTAATTTATAATTAATTTATTAATTGATAAACTAAAGTTCTTAAATACTTAAGACAAGATTTTTGTGCATAGCGCAAAGGTAACAATTATTTTTATAAACAATAATTATTAGCCTGAAACACTCATCCAAATTGAAAAAAACCTTTCCGAGAAAGATAAATGTCGCCGACAGGACTCGAACCTGCACCCTTCTGATGTCCAGTCAGATGCTGTCAGTCTGTCGGCATTTATCTTTGCTCGGCATTTCAATTTGAATGAGTGTTTCAGGCTCTTAATTATTGTTTATAAAAATAATTGTTATAATTAATTTATTTGAATATTATATAATTATGTCCAGTATTATAGCTCCTCCTTATTTTGACCTCAAAACTAATCAAAACTGACTGGTCATAGATTTCGCGCGGTTTAGCGGGCTTTGAAAACTTGAAATTTCTAATTAATTTTTAATTATGAAAACTAACTTTATTTAAATATTTTAAAAACACTAATATTTGGGTTAGTTATGAGAGATAAAAAAAAAGAAAATATGTGCTGGACTTCCTTAATATACATATGATTTAAAATTATTGTTACGTCATGTGGTAGGGCATGGAGCTCAAGACTCAAATTTAACCCGTTTACACGAGGCAAAAAATAAAGTACCAGTGAGCTTCTTCTCCCCTAGAACATTATAATATTTGGATTGTTTTTACTGTCAAAAAAAATTCCATTACGCCGCCTGCTTCTCTTCTTCTTTTCTCCGACATCCACGACAGCCCATTTTACTTCAAGCGCTGATAAAATTCGTACGGAATAGATCGTGCGGAGTTAGTGGATTGTGTTGCGCAATGCTCATTACGGCCGCCTTCATTCACCGCGCGATTGCGGCGCATTAGGTAGAATGTGAATAATTTATTATCATTGCTGTCAAACGCAAGCAATTCACTGCACTCTTTAAATTGAGTGCCATTGGAATTTGAATAATATAATTGCCTTCCCCAGAAGTTTGCTACAGTTCACGTTGTGGTTCTACGTATTGCTAAAACGACGTTTTCCACTCTCTTTCTACTCCTTTTAATTTATTTATCGTGAGCTCCGTGGTGAAATCTGTGTTGTTGCAAGACACATAATACATCACGCACAGTGAAAGGTTTCAAAGTAACTTTCAACGAACTGATTATATTATGTAGTACCATCGATAATGAGGAACTCCAGTAAAAATATAATGGTTTTAAAATATATATATATATATATATATATATATAGATATCCCCTCTCGTACTATGTTGATCAGACGCGACGGTACGCCAGGAATTTGTTGATCCGGAGGAATTTGTTGATCCACCCTAATTTGTTGATCCAATACCAAATCAGGCATATAAACGTTGATCCAAAAGATCAACTTTCGTCACATAGATTTTGCTGTAAGCCACGCCCATTTTTCCATCACATATACATTTTACACTTTTCCCTTTGTTGATCCGATTTGAATGAACCAATCAGGACGCTTTGTTTATCGAAGGCGTGCACGTGGTCCTTCACCGTGCTCATTTGTTGATACGATTTAAATCAGAGTGCTTTGCTTATCAACTGGTATATCTGGTTCTTAGCGAGTATGGGTACCGCCGCCCCGGAACGATTCGTTGGATAACACTACCTCGACGATTTTTTTGCAAATACCGCACAGGAGTCCCAACTGCTTCTAACTTGGGAGATTTAATTTCGGAGGCAGGTGTAGGCACCGCCACCCAGGAAATATTTAATGGATAACCAACACCTCTGCCATAAATCACATCAAGTGGTTCGCTATGTTTGGTGACTTAGCAGGGTGCCCAGGTTCATCCGGGTGAGATTTGTACATGTCTTAACAGTAGAGTATGTATGAAATGATGTATGATTTTTCTATGTGAATACCGCACAAGAGTCCCAATCGCACAAGAGTCCCAATCGCACAAGAGTCCCAACCGCACAAGAGTCCCAACTGCTTTCAACCTAGGAATTTTAATTTGAAAGGCAGGTGTAGGTACCGCCGCCCCAGGATTTAATGGATAAGCAACACTTCTACCATAGGTCACCCCAAGTCGTTTGTAAAGTTTGGTGACTTAGCAGGGGTGTCCGGGTCCATGGGGGGTTAAGTTTGTGCACGTCTTAACAGTAGAGTTTGTATGAAATGATATATGATTTTCCAATGAGAATTCCGCACAAAGCCCCAACTGCACAAGAGTCCCAACTGCACAAGAGTCCCAACTGCTTTCATCCTGGGAAATTAAATTTGAAAGGCGGGTGTAGGTACCGCTGCCACGGGATTTAATGGATAAGCATCACCTATACCATAGATCACCCCAAGTCGTTTGCTAAGTTTGGTGACTTAGCAGGGGTGTCCGGGTCCGTGGGGGGTTAAGTTTGTGCACGTCTTAACAGTAGAGTTTGTATGAAATGATATTTGATTTTTCTATGAGAATTCTGCACAAAAGTCCCAATTGCACAAGAGTCCCAACCGCACAAGAGTCCCAACTGCTTTCAACCTGGTAGATTCGATCTAGGAGGTAGGTGTAGGTACCGCTGCCCAGGGAACCATTTGATGGATAACCAACACCTCTGTCATAGGTCTCACCAAGTGGTTAGATTCGTTTGGTGAATTAGCAGGGGTGCCGGGTTCATGGGGGTTAAGTTTGTGCACGTCTTAACAATAGAGTTTGTATGAAATGATATTTGATTTTTCTATGAGAATTCCGCACAAAAGTCCCAATTGCACAAGAGTCCCAACCGCACAAGAGTCCCAACTGCTTTCAACCTGGTAGATTCGATCTAGGAGGCAGGTGTAGGTACCGCTGCCCGGGAACCATTTAATAGATAATCACATCTCTGTCATAGGTCTCACCAAGTGGTTAGATTTGTTTGGTGAATTAGCAGGGGTGCCCGGGTTCATGGGGTTTAAGTTTTTGCACGTCTTAACAGTAGAGTTTGTATGAAATGATATATGATTTTTCTATGAGAATTCCGCACCAAAGTCCCAACTGCACAAGAGTCCCGACTGCACAAGAGTCCCAACTGCTTTCAACCTGGTAGATTCGATCTAGGAGGCAGGTGTAGGTACCGCTGCCAAGGAAACCATTTAATGGATAACCACACCTCTGTCATAGGTCTCACCAAGTGGTTAGATTCGTTTGGTGAATTAGCAGGGGTGCCGGGTTCATGGGGGTTAAGTTTGTGCACGTCTTAACAGTAGAGTTTGTATGAAATGATATTTGATTTTTCTATGAGAATTCCGCACAAAAGTCTCAATTGCACAAGAGTCCCAACCGCACAAGAGTCCCAACTGCTTTCAACCTGGTAGATTCGATCTAGGAGGCAGGTGTAGGTACCACTGCCCGGGAACCATTTAATAGATAACCACATCTCTATCATAGGTCTCTCCAAGTGGTTAGATTCGTTTGGTGAATTAGCAGGGGTGCCCGGGTTCATGGGGTTTAAGTTTTTGCACGTCTTAACAGTAGAGTTTGTATGAAATGATATATGATTTTTCTGTGAGAATTCCGCACAAAAGTCCCAACTGCACAAGAGTCCCAATTGCACAAGAGTCCCAACTGCACAAGAGTCCCAACTGCACAAGAGTCCCAATTGCTTTCAACCTGGTAGATTCGATCTAGGAGGCAGGTGTAGGTACCGCTGCCCGGGAACCATTTAATAGATAACCACACCTCCGTCATAGGTCTCACCAAATGGTTAGATTTGTTTGGTGAATTAGCAGGGTGCCCGGGTTCATGGGGTTAAGTTTACGCCCGTCTTAACAGTAGAGTTTATGAAATGATATATGATTTTTCTATGAGAATTCCGCACAAAAGTCCCAATTGCACAAAAGTCCCAACCGCACAAGAGTCCCAACTGCTTTCAACCTGGTAGATTCGATCTAGGAGGCAGGTGTAAATTACCGCTGCCAGGAACCATTGTAGATAACCACACACCTCCGTCACCGGTCTCACAAATGGTTAGATTTGTTTGGTGAATTAGCAGGGTGCCCGGGTTCATGGGGTTAAGTTTACGCCCGTCTTAACAATAGAGTTTATGAAATGATATATGATTTTTCTATGAGAATTCCGCACAAAAGTCCCAACTGCACAAGAGTCCCAACTGCTTTCAACCTGGTAGATTCGATCTAGGAGGTAGGTGTAGGTACCGCTGTCCAGGGAACCATTTGATGGATAACCAACACCTCTGTCATAGGTCTCACCAAGTGGTTAGATTCGTTTGGTTGATTAGCAGGGGTGTCCGGGTTCATGGAGGTGAGATTTGTCCAGGTGTTAATAGTAGAGTTTGCATGAAATGATATATGATTTTTCTATGAGAATTCCGCACAAAAGTGCCAACCGCACAAGAGTCCCAACTCCCTTCAACCTGGGAGATTCAATTTGATCGTTTTTAATTTAATTTAAAGTCCACCATAATGCTTATTTTGAAAAAATATATTTTTTAATATTATATTTCAGAGTATTTTAAGTAGATGGGCCAAAACTTTTTTTTAAATCACCGCTAGCCCCCAAATAATTGTTAAAGGTGCATCTAAAAACGCAAAAAATCAATTCGTTTAAGGGCCTCTATTTCATAACGTAATAGAAAAATGGATAAATACTTTTAATACAATATAGATATACATACTAGATATTTACTATACTTTTTGATTAAAAAAATATCATTAGTCTTAGGTGAGTATTTTGGCCTAAAATCCAAAATTAAATTTTGTTTGAAACAGGCCGCGCAACCGTTCCTCTTAACAATCAAGTATGTATGAAATGCTGTATGATTTTTCTATGCGTATACTGCACAAGAGTCCCAACTGTTTGCAACTTAGGAAATTGAATTTAGGAGACGGGTGTAGGTACCGCCACCCCGGGAATCATTTAATGGATAACCAACACCTCTCCTATAAGTCACTCCAAGTGATTCGCTAAATTTGGTGATTTCGCAAGGGTGCTCAAGTTTATGGGGTGAGGTTTGGCCTCCCCAACCAGACTCTTTCGACCCATCATTGCCTAGTAGCAGTGACAGTGGGATGGATGGATTCATACGTCACTCCTGGACGCACTGACCCCCAGATTCGTACCCACCCCTCATACCTTTTTCTTGCCCTGAACTTCCTTCCTTTCCCTTAAAATACCTTCCACACAGCATCCCCAAATATGATATTGGCCTTGCATATATGTAGACTTAAAGTAAAAAAAATCTGGAGCCAGTATATATGTTGTGTTAATTGACTAAATTGTAACATAACACAAATTAATCAAATGAAATTGCTTAAATGGCTTTTGCCGTGTTTGACCAGATGTGAATAGCCAGGTACTTCCTCACCTTCCTCTACCCATCAGCCTCACAACATACCCCATTTTGGGGTACAAAAGTCTTACTTGCTCGAGCGGTGCTCACATGAATAAAAGTGAGTTAGGTACGCTTTAATTTGTTTTCATTATTTAATGTTCAAACGATGAAACAGTTTTACTAAAATTTATAATAAAAATAAAACCGTGCAAAATATATTTTTAAAAATAAGTTTTAAAAAATGATTATTAAATAATGTTGGCGATAAACCGTTTTACTAAAATTTATAATAAAAAAAAAATGTGGAAAAATATTTAAAAAGAAAAATTAATAAAATCGGCACAAGTTGAATTTGACCTGTAACCACCGTAACTAATCAATAATTTGGTGACCGACGTAACCGCTCACCTAGTTGTCTGGTGGTGGAAATTGCTAATTTTAGCTATTTATTGTGATTAATTGTTATTTTTGTGAAAAATCGTTTATTATAAATTTATTGTTTGAGGACTGTACGATATATGATTTTGTATAAAAATTGCTTGAAATGGTTTACGCCGTCTTTGGTGACCAGATCTGAATAACCAGGTACTTCCCCATCTTCCTCTAACCAATATCCTTCTCATCTCTTCTGCCATCAGCCGCACAACATACTCCAATTTAAATAATAATAAAAAAATTAAAGTAATAAATTTTAACAAAATTGTTTTAAGTTTACCATATATAACTAACTAATCATCATGCCGTTTTTGCAGGGTTAGGCAGAGAGAAAAGACCGCCACACAATTCTGTCTTGGCACACACTCCTTGCTTCGTTCATATTCATACATCTTATACATACTCTTCTGTTATTCAGATTGATATGGCCCGACTCAAGTATTTAGTCGTATCATTTAGTATCAATATTACGTCCAAGATGAACAATTAACTTCATCAATGAGGAGACAAATTAATTTGATCTCCTTTGAAGGCTTAATGTAATTTATTAGCTGAACGAAAAAATATTAACAAATCTCAAATGAAACATTAAACAAAAAAACCACATCGTAATGACGGCGTGGAATAATACCTACTTACATAAAACTTAGATAATGCAAATTTGAACGGAAATTTTGAAAAATTTTGTTGCGGAAACAAAGGAACGGAATAATAATATGAACCTTTCTAATCACAAATATCTCTTTTATTGAGTTAGGCTAGAAATAATCTAGTTTTAAATAAAATTCAAACTATGTTTTATCGGCGATATCAAACATATTTTTACGCGAAAGAAACAACCTTCTAATGAGCGATTAATTGTACTATTTTCTCTTACATTAAAAAAAGCTTATAGTTTAACCCAATATAATACTAAAAAAAATAATTACGTAGGTATAGAAAAAATATGTTTCCTACTTACAACAATCCTATAACTTTTTTTTAACTCTTTTTATCAAAAGCATTCACTTGTGAATGGAGAGGAACTCACACTAATAAGTAGGTACCTTATTGGAATATAAATATCAAATAGAAATTAAATTTATAAAAATAAAAATAAGTTTCTTATGCTGACAATTTGTAATTCTAATAATTAATATTAATTGCACTAATTAATATAAATTCCAATTTTTAAGTGTTTTAGTGAATACAACATTTAATTCCTAACTTTTATTTTATTTATACCGTCCCCTTTATAGAATATTATAAAATATCTGAATTTTAACAATTTTCTACCACCTTACAAACTGTTCTTTCGTTGCTCAAGTTGACAAAAATGTTTATAGTTTGTTGTCTTTCCAACGCATACACACACTATTTGAAAGAAGAGAGACCTCATAATTATTGTATCGCTCCGCACCATCTCGCCCGCTACAAGCGGTCGACTACCGTGGATTTTAGGGAATTCCCTTATAAGGGAGAGTTCAATTTCTGAACAACGGTTATTTGCTCAACGGAGAGAGACGCTGGCGGCTTGACTGTGGGACTGAGAGAATTCGTAGATTTGCGTTCTCTTTCCATGCGATGACCCCCCCCCCTTCTCGCCGCCCGGCCCAAATCACGTTCAAAATCTTCGTTGTACCTACATACATATTCATTTCTGGATCAACCTGTATCTAGAAACTGAATACACATTCATTTCTAGATCAACTTGTATCTAGAAACTGAGAATACATCAAACGGAGCAACGAAAGGAGAATAAATTAGTAAAACATATATGATCAACTTGTATCTAGAAACTGAATACACATTCATTTTAGATCAACTTGTATCTAGAAACTGCGAATACATCAATCGGAGCAACGAAAGGAGAGTAAATGAATAAAAAATAAATTGAACGTATGCTCAAGGAGAATAAATGAATAAAAAATAAATTGAACTTATGCTCAAGTCGGTGCTTGAAAATAGACTGTAAGATTAATTTGAAGAAACTCAAATTAGCTGATCTAACAGACAATGAAATCTCTATACATTTATTTTATTTTATTTATTAAACTTAAAATAGTTCCACTTCATGCGGTCTAATATAAACTTATGTATTTTTACGTATTGCTTATTTCCAATACTTAATGCATACATAATTTTTATATCCTACTCTCAATATTCTTAATTTAGGTACCTATTTTTTTTAATTCAGTGTTTACTAAGCTATATACAAATTGATGCCTTTATAGGTACTGTAACAGTAAACAATTTTGTGTTTGGGATTTTTTTTTGTCTAATATCTTCTTTCTTTCTTGTATGGTATGTGTGGAAGTTTTTATTGTAATACAGTTTGTCTCTAAAGTAAGGTGGTTGTAAATTGTTAATATTCTATTTTTTATATTCTATAAAGGGGACGGTATTAGAAATTAAGTGTTTTATTATTTAAAACAATTAATAATTAGAATTAATATAAATTAATACAATTAAAAGTTGACAGCGTAAGATAATTAAAAAGTTTTTTATCTAATTCTCATCTATATTTGGTATTTATATACCAAGAAGTGTAAATTCGTCTCCATTTACAAGCGAATGCTTTTGATACAATATAATAGTACAAAAAAGGTCATGGGATTGTTTTTAGTAGGAAACACATTTTTCTTATAACTACATAATTATATTTTTTTAATATCATCTTGGATTAAACCATAAAATATTAAATTATATAATTAATAATGACTCCACAAAGTTATCAATCATTTGAAGAAAACATAAAATATTTTTTTAATATATGAGAAAATATCACAATTACTCGCTCATTAGAAGATTTCGCGTAAAAATAATTTTTAATATCGCCAATAAAACACAGTGTGAATAAAACAATATTATTTCTAACCTACCTCAATAAAACAGATGCTTGTGATTAGAAAGGTTCATATTATTATTTCGTTGATAAAGTTAATTGTTCATCTTTGAGCGGAATATTTTTATTCCTTTGTAACTTATACGATTGTTAAAAACAATTACCACATATTTTTTTAACAGAATAAATTATCCAAAATAATACCATCTTATCATTTTGAATAAGAGAAATTGTTCTCAAATTAATTGCATTTTGTCAGCGCGCTAAGGGTGATATTTAAAAAGCAACAACGCCAGCGGCTGGACTGTAGGACTGAGAGAATTCGTAGGTTAGCGTTCTATTTCCGTGTGACGAACTCCCCCCCCCCTCTCTCCCCGCACGCCTCAACCCATGTTTACAATCTTCGTCGTACCTACATACATATTCATTTCTAGATCAACTTGTATCTAGAAACTGAGAATACATCAAACGGAGCAACGAAAGGAGAATAAATTAATAAAACATATATGATCAACTTGTATCTAGAAACTGAATACACATTTATTTTAGATCAACTTGTATCTAGAAACTGCGAATACATCAATCGGAGCAACGAAAGGAGAGTAAATGAATAAAAAATAACCGTTAAACTGGAGCAAATTTCTTATATTTTGATGACGAACATACCGACTGGGGTCAGTTGCAAACTGACAACCTTGGTAATAATAAAGGCACTGTTGCCAACTCGTGCAGATGTATCCCACCGGAGCCAAGATAAACGGTGTTAAAGGTAGATCAACAAAGGTCATGTAAATCTTACTAGATCAACATAGTACGGGAAGAGGTGATTATATATATATATATATATATAATTGTGATTTTAGGTGTGAAACAACCTTAGGTATACAGCATTTATCAAATAAATGATGATGTTATCAATAAAGCCAATAGAATGCTGGGATTTTTAATTTGTATCTCAAAACCCTTTCGCAACATAAAGATTCTACTCCCTTTACACCGTGTAATCCGCCCCCACTTAGAATATTGCACCGATATGGACACCTTTATACCAAGGCCACATTGAAGGAATCGAAAGCATTCGACGTAAATTCTTTAAACATATAAATTATTAATTTAATTAACACTTTGCAAATAATACCGAATCCTTAAAATTCCATAACTTCATCACGCTTCAAACGCGACGTAAAATTTTTGATCAAATCTTGTTGTTTAAAATTATGAATAATGGCCTGGACTCGCCAGAGCTCATCAACTTTATAAAAATTCACATACCGTCAATACCAAACCGACAAAGAGATTTTTTATTTCATAATGTTTTACAAAATTGAAAAAAATGTGACCTTACTAGGGTACCCCGTTCTAAAGTCACATTGTACATGGTTTTATGTATGAATTATAAATTAGGTCAATATTAAATATTTAAATATTTTGTTAAATATTTCGTAATTAGGTTTTGGAGAAATTGGGTAACTTTAGTTTTGATCCAGTCTAAAATCTGTTTTATTAATTTTTAAGAAGATTTTTTAAAGAATTGGGCTTTATCTTTGACACTACTTTTGCCTGTCTCAAAAAACAGAAAACTCTCAGAAAACCCGAGAGACTTCACTGTGAGGAACTTCTTAGATAGTTATACTAATATTATCCATGTAAAGTGTTCCGTGCAAATTGCGCTTGGGATTTCAATCACAGTAAACAATTGTTAAGTTATGTATGTGTTCGAAACAGGAAAAGTTTCTATAAACTACGCAGAATATCTACGAGCGTAGGACGCGTGACGTAGACGTAGAGCGGAAAAACCACAGGTGTTTCCTTCAGAATTTACTCTTCAGAATCATGTGTTTTTGGTTCGACAATTTGATGGCCTAGAAATATCGTAGATGATTTAATTAAATACTGCAAGGAGAACACATCTTGGCCTTTCGTCGAACCAGGCATTTTTGGTGAGTCTT